>JACOMQ010000235.1:0-49092 GCA_014843705.1 Euphrasia arctica
GAGACCGAGTTTCTCTCAGGCATCTCATCAAACACCTTGCGCCCGTCGTCCAGAAAACCCAACTTACAGTAAACGTTCAGCATCGAGCTGTAAACAAACACATCGCCCGACCCAAGCATCTTCACCAGAAAGCAATGCGCCTGGCGGGCCATAGCCGCGTCCTCCAGAACAGCAGCATTGGAAAAGACGCCGGTGAAAGTATGCGAACTCGGCGGACACCGATACCGGAGCATTTGTCTGAAGAGGTGGAGAGCCGAAAAGGAGTTACCGGCGACGCCCTCCTGAGAGTAACAGTTGATGAGGATGTTCCACGGATAGGGGTCGTTTTCTTTGCTCGGCATTTCGTCGAACACGTCGCGGGCATCGTAGAACAAGCGGCACTTGGCGTAGAAGGTGAGGAGAGAGCTCGAAAGGAATGCGCATGCCGGAAATTCGCCGGATTTGAGGAGGTGGGCGTGGACGGATTTGCCATTGCTGACCTGTTTGTGGTCTGTGAAATGGCGGAGCTTGGTGAGAAGGTGGCGCGATTGGTTCATGGATAATTAAAAGATAATTACCGAGATAAATAGGGTTTACTTATTTAGTTAGTACTTCTTTACCGCAAAAACGACACCGTTTTTGGCAGATAAAGTTTTTCATTTTTAAGTCATTTATGCATTTGAATTTTGAAGTACATAATCTAAAGTTTGGTTTAGGTCATTTATGCAGTACATAATTTAGGAACATAAATTGCCTCTAAAGTTTGGATTTACGTTCAAAATTTGGAATTTTATGGGAGTCCATTCGTGTCGATTTTATTAAAAATTAATTTTTAATAATTTTTTTTCTTTGTTTGTTAGTTCCGTTAGTAGAAGTCTCTATTGGAGAATTCTCTCTCATTTGTATTTTGTGAAAAAAATACCCTGAAACAAATAGTATAATATCTGATATTCTTTGTTAATATGAAACTCCATCTGATAAACCCAACAAATACATTACAACAAAAGGCCATGTTATTACATTCCTTACTCAGTGAACCATAATGATACATTAAACACTTTCAAAACAGTGAATCATCGAACATACATTTTTTCATAGAACCAATCAGTCGAAACTGCTCATAGAATCTGAGACACGTCTATCTTCCCATGATCAGACGAGCCTTTGGATTTATTCAACTTATCCACCGACACAAAGGACCATTCATCACAGCCCTGTCACTTGATCGTGTAAGAAAGATAAATGCATGCAACCTCTGGGAAAAAATTGTAATACACTAAAACACATATATCAACATTAGTTTGTAATTACCTTCATTTATCGATATCTAACGAGACTCGAGTTGAAGTCGATGATGAACGTACGGATTTCCATAGGGGCAAGTTCGACCACCATGTTTGCAGGGTTGATCGGGCCTCCCCTAAAATCAGTTTCATTTTTAGTGTTGGAGCCTTCGACTTTCCAAGATAATCTTTTCTTTTCCATTTCTTGCCTTTCTTGGTTGGCAGAAAGACTTGTTTCCTTGATTCTATTGATCTGATAGGGAAAAAACAGAAGTTTCAAAATTAGGTACAGTGAGTTACTACATTAACCGAGACTAACAAAAATGCGACTTAATAGTTATTCACCTTCTTATTTGGAAAAACTCTTTTCAATTCTACGGTTGCCATAACAGATAAATCCTTGTCCTCTCCAACCTAAGATCAAAGAATCAGAAACACGATGAGAGATGGAGGGAAACTGTACACGGATAACTACAAAAATCACCCTTGAGGTTGACCTAGTTACAAATAATAAATAAAATACAGCTAACTTATTGCATGATTTAAGAACACAACCTCGTATAGATGTGCCAAGCGAAGGAGAACAGTCCCGTCTTCAAGCTCCTGAGACAGTTCCCACGCGTTCAATAAATGCTTTTCAAAAGTCACTTATTGTAACAAAATTAAAGAATATCTTGGTCATTTACATATTTACCTGGAGAGTTAATATTGCGACGTTATTAGGTAGACTGTAAGAAGGATCCATGGCCGAAAAAGTTGGTACAGCGAAATTTGTCGTCTTGTCATCCTGTGGATATACGAAAAATATCGAGTTAAAAATAGTTGTAAAAATTTAGAGCAATCACAAAAAAGTGCATACTTCGTTACCTGCTCGGTGAAAGCCAAAAGTAATGGTGAGTATATCTCCTGTCCGAACGAGCGACGCCACTTGGATCCCTCTCCAAGTGGATCAAACCTTAGATAGTACTTTCCTTGGACCTGTACAAAGGTAAGTATATTCATTTGCTGGCACATAAAGATATATGATTAAATCATTAAAAACATTTTCAGTATAAAAGTAATACATTATTATCAGATATATTTCTCATTACTAAGAGAGAAAAAAAAACCCAGCTGTCACTTAGATACAAGATTTATCTTACTGTTAAACCGGAACACGTATTAAGAGCACAGACTGTTTCATTAAGAGCCTCGTCAACACCTCTACCATCATCATGGAGCAATCTCCTACGAAATAATGCCTGGTGTTAACATCTTAAATCTGTGGCTTGTGGGTAATAAAGTACAAAAGAGAAAGAAAAGGAAAGGAGAAAGAAAAAAAAAAGAACACAGGAGTACAGGACTACAATTAGAAATAAATCAATATATAAAGCGAACAGAATAACCTATGGAGCATGATCTCTATTTCGCCATCAGCAATACTTGATCCTCCAACTGATCTATCCACCAAAACCGAGAGTTCTGTATTCTTATCTTTGATGTAAATTCCAAGATTGACCTGAAAAGATTCATGATAAAACTGAATAAATCCACCGAAAACTCACAAAAAATATTTCTATAATGGACTATAATATCCTATTACAGTAATGGCAAATGGTGGTTCTTTGCCGTCAAAATAATCTGAGTGTTTGCAAACATTTGAAAAACAGTGATTATCAGCTGGAGAAATTAATAGTTTTGATTCTGCATAATATAATATGAATCTAAATGAAAGAGGCGGGGTGCCATATATTTACTATTATGCTTCTAAATAACTTTCATTTAGTAAAAAAAAAACACTTCCTCAAAAAGTAGAAGTCTTTGCAAACACTTAACTACGGAGAGGAATTTCTGAAGTCTGAACTCACAGGGTAATAATTTCCCGCAACCGGTTGGTTCACTTGAAGGTCCCAATCAGCTCTGTAGTCTCGGGTCTAAGCAATGGAATGAAAACCATATAAGGTCATCAACGGACATTCTAATTTTTGCAGTCAGCAAAAGAATAAAACAGATTTGTATAAAAAAATGTTACATACCCGTTCAAGAAAGTCACGCCCATTAGAGTCCGTATAGAACTTTTTGCTGTTTCCTATATTTGTTTTTATCTGAGTTACAATCTCTTTTCCGAGTCCATCATCAACGGGTATGGGACCAACCTGACATTCATATTCTTTTTAATATTTTGGGCTGACAAATAATAAAATTGAGTTCATGGAGAACATAAAATACTTGTGTTTAGGAAAAGATCAACTTACAATAAATTCAACCTCTGCGTGTTCCTTCTCCTTGAACACTCTTGTAATCTATGAATAAACAATTAGGAATTCATCATAAAAAATAACACAAAAACTCAAGAAATACAATTCGCTAATCTCACGCATGAGTTTTAGATTTCGGTTCGAAAATTTTGTTCAACAAGACATCATTGAGCCTCAGAAAGATAAATTATCTATTACATAATTATCTGGGTGTAATAAAAAGTTTACCCTGAGGACTAGCATAGTAACCAAGAAAATACAGGTATGTTTTATAATTAAGAACAACTTTATGCAAATCGAGAAGTTACTAACCTGATATACCCACGGGCTAATCATCTGATGAACCTCATCGAAAAGTGGCCCTTTGTAAACTTTTAGTGGAACCTTTAAAATTTAAGATAAGAAGTCATACCTTGATCATGCAAATGGAACTCCATAAGAGGGTCAACACTGAAGGGATTGTAAATACCTTTTCTTCAGACTGTATAGCATATGTGCCGTTTGGCCTGAAAACATATGCTCCCGAAGCCTACAAAAATTAAAATAAAATTATTCATTATTTAGTTCAACTTTTACTTCCCAACTTGAGGGGAAATCTAAGGACTCCATAGTATTTACCTGAGAATTATTTAAATCAGCGCTCCCGTCATCCCCAGTATAATAACTATATGATTGCTCCACAGAAATGTTGACCTACAGTGCAAAATATGTACATCATTACGTATTTTCACCACTTCAAAGCACAAGAAATGGACAAGTGAAGTCATCTGGAAAGTACGGAAAGAATATGGGACAACTTAACTAAGGGATAATCATAGTTACTAAATGTCTTACCGAGCTTCTGCTATTAATATATCGTGAAAGCTTTCCATCACTTCCAGAGTGTAGAATATTTAAGTTGCCAGACCCTATTTGTATAGGGCCATTTTGACTCCCATCAAGCCAGTATGATATCGGCTTAATCAAATTAGAAGCTGCAAATTCAAAATGTTACCCAATTTCAACACATATTTTGCATTACGTTAAATAAGAAGAAGACTTGGCTCGTTAGCAACTTCGAGGAAAATGTCCAGCAGACTTACATTTACCACTTGCGATCACGTAAGTATTAAAACCCAAAGGTGGAACTACCGCCGTGAATGCAAGCCAAAATGTGGGGCCTCCTGAAGGCATTTCACCCGCATGTGCATTGACATAGAATTTTCTGTTGTAAATCGATTCAGTTACTATGGGAATAAGCTGTGACAGAATCACATTGCCAGTAGAAGAGTCTGTAACAGTGACATCCTCACTAATTACCTGCATCAAGTAACATGAAGATCTTAGTCGATCGACTATTAATTACTCACTTTTGGGAGTGTTTTAAAAGAAGCAAATGCAAAAAATGCTCACAGGAATTCTGACGACCTCTGTTCTTTTCCATCCCAAAGGGTTGTACACTATTAGAGCCTGCATATATATATATTTACTGTGTAAGATATATATATAACTCCTATTGGTTTTTTGTCTAATGAGATACAGTCAAATGAAAATGAAGACGTTATGCATACTATTTTTTTCCCAAGCGAAAGATCAACTTCTGTTGCAGGACAATAGCTTATGTTCAAAAGTGGACACTGTAACCAAGACAAGATATTAGCTCGAGAAGGTAAAAAACAAAATGCAAACCCGGAATCTTTTAGAACTTTTGTACTTTTTATTCCATGCCCATAGGCAAAACAAATTAAGGCCAAACAGAATGGAAGGTTTCCGATGGTTTGCCTGGTTGAATTTTGTGTTTGGATTCTTGCATCCTGAAGACAATGATGACTGTGCCAAACAACCAAGGGAAGCTGCTACAACATCCTCAGACTGCATAAATTTTCCATCAAGGGAAAGACATTAGTAAAATAAAAGAAACCAGACAGGTCATGTTTGGTGATGACTGATAAAAAATAATACTAATAGATCTCACCTCCTTGTAACCAATGTAAAGCCGTTTTGCATAGTCATTAGCGACGTGTTGCTTTTCTGTACCAGTAACTGCATCATGGTGTTGTGCGATCGCCAAAGCATCAGCTAAAGAATCGGTCGTGGGGCCCGGTCTATTTCTTCCTCTAAAAAATTCTAATTGCCTAGCTGCCTAAATAAGTGTAAAAAATACGGCAAGATTTCAGACACCTTAATAATAGTCCAAATAAGAAATGAAAAAACAAACAAATAAACAAACCAAGTAGTAGCCACTCATCAATCTGACATAGCCTTTGATGGCAGGCCTACTTGTAAAATATCCAGTCCAATATGCGTTTATACGGTCTGCATATCTGATAAACAAGTTACCTCAATTATTACAGCAAATTTTAACAAGACGAAAAATGCACTTTGTGAATATATTAGAGGAAATTAAAACGTTGTACTCACGGGAAATAGTCATCTGTTTTAAGTGGCCAGGATTCATTTAAAGCATGTTTGGCATCGGTGTATATAGACGGAGTAGAATACAAGACATTGACACGACCATCCTGCAAGCCAACAGTTAGACATAAATATTACAAAAATAAAAGACAATATTACGTATTTTTTTGGCAATATTACATGTTCCACCCAAAGAATGTTGGGAATCGCTCATTAGTTAAGCACAAAAATAATACACTTCAAAATGTGTCAACCAGGTTTCTCATATGATGGAAGGATTGAGAAAACAAAACTAACTTGGTTGACATAATGTATGAGCTTGTCCATGTTTCGGAACCACGTCTCGGCATATTGATACTTGAAATCTGTTCCCATAGTCCACATTACATGGTTTGAACGTGTAACGTTAGCCTGCACCAAGAAACAAAAGTTATTCAAGAAGAAGAAGAAGGGATAAGATGAAAAAGTAAAGTATGATTTACCTGCAATAAAGCTGCAGTTACAAACGCATTCACACGCTCTTCAACATTGTAATCAAATAAATTGATGTCGTCCTTCATTCAAAAACGCTAAGACTATTTCAGTATCTCCACAAACATAAGTTCAAGGGACATTTTCTTTTCCTCCTTATGATATAATTAATTACCTGGACTATAGGGGAGTCATCGTTAACTTCATAGTAAAAACCAGTCGGAGGTTCATAATTCCCGGCGTAGAAAGCACCAGTAAATATCTAAAGTAACCAAACAGAAAATCGGGGGGTTGATTTGAAATGCAGGAAGAAATAAGAAATAATGAATGCTATATTAAAAATTATTGGGACTTGACATTAACCTGAGAGGAAGAAGCACGGCTTTTGGAACCTTGCCATATAACCTCGAGCTTCTTCTCTTCTCTCCTTTTGTCTCTATCTTGGTAGTCAATCCGAGCAAAGTAAAGAGCATCAAATCCAACCTAAAAGTGCAATAAAAGCACTAATTTAGCTTAGTTACTGAAATCCATATAAAGCACAACCACACACACTATGTAAGAAAAAAGGCCCCTTTTGCAATCATATTATGGTTTTATTGAAGTGCAAAAAATCGGCAGCTAAGTAGTAGTACCTCCGCCCCCAAAAGGTAAGCCTGGACAGCAGAGTGTCCAAAAGGGTCGACTTGCCAACCAATTCTTGGAACAACATTAAACTCATCTTTAATAAATCTATGGCCGAGTGTTGTTTGATCAATCATGTCAATATAATGCGTTGCCGCCTCATCATGCATGCACATACCCCCATTTCTGCATTATCGGAAAAACAATAAAAGAAAAAAAAAACTATCAAACTACAACACAACCACTCGGACTGCAAATAAATAAACAGCAGCAGCTCTTTACTGGCATCCCAATTGTAACTGTGAATTACTACATGAACTCAAGTTGACCCGAGTCGACTAGCATATGGACTGTCTTCTTCGTGTTTTTGTTCTGGTTTCTCCACCACCGCTGGAAAAATGCCTAACCCAATACACAAAAGACATTCACATCAGCGTGTGTCTTCATTACAAAATGTTGACTAAACGATGACGAAAATTGTTACCTGTTCAACATAAATAAATTTCCGATTCCTATCAGCGAGCAATGCGGGGATCAACGAATCCAGCACATTTTGCACGCACGCTACCTATAGACAACCAATCCCACAAAATTCAAAATCATGCTCGTTGACAACCTGACCAACCTCGTATTTTCAGTTATTTATACACACCGTAATAAAAAATTTAAAGCTGTTATAATACCAAAATTAACAGAGCATGAATACACACATGAATTTATACCTGAATAGAGTTATTGGATCCGACATAGTACTGATCGACGGTCTTCAACCAGCCGACATCGTCGTGAGTATGAGGAACCAAATGCACATTCAGCTTTCCAGAAACAATGCCTTGCGAAGTATTGTAGACCATGTACTTACACTCCACCAAAACACACACAACACACGCAGTCAACACCACTGAAAAAACCTTCCAACCAGCCATGGAAGCAAGCTCCTACAGCCCAGAAAATGATCCAATTGAAGAAATGAAGCTTTGCCTATATATCCTAGTTCGTCGATATTTTTGAGGATTCGCCAACTATCTATATATAGAGTAACTGTAAATTATTGGCCTACCCACCTAGAAAAAGTAATCCATTTGACTCAGATCGAGAAAGACGGAGGAGGCGCAATCGAACTAACCGGGACGAGAACCACAACCCGTTGGCCGAATCTCCGAACAATTTTTCAATTGATAAGATAAGGGTTTGATTTTTCACTTTCTTCCCCACTTTTTTTTTTTTTTTTTTTTCATTTTATGGAAAAAGGGTGAGATTTTGTTTGCATTCGGTGGTGTGGTCCTACTGATTATTAATTTAATATTAGTTGTGTGATTACTCGATGAAGATAACATGGATGATATGTTTACTGACTCGTTCTATCAGAGTACGTAATGATCTGCATTTGACAATAAAAAATTGTTTAAATTGACGAAGTTTTATCCACAGAGATTTTATGTTACACAAGAATATTAACAATACAAACATTTTTCTTGAAAAATATAGATACAAATTGGTTTTATATATCCACAGAGAGTAGCTGGTTTTATCAACAAGCACATCCTCCCCCTCTCGGCTGATCGATCCCAGATATCGACTCTGATATTCTCGGAAGATCACTGCACACAGAAAACATCGATCAAGTATTGATGATTCAAACTTTTGCATAATCGAAAAAATATCAGTATGCTCACTATTGGGATGGCAAGTCTTCATCCAGAGGCCAACTGCAACAATAGAAGAAAAAAAACGCAGTTAGTCCGGTTGTGCCAAACGAGGCGAGACCGAATAGGTTCGATCGGATCATTCCTTACATGTTTATCGGATTAGTAGAAAGCGCGGTTTCAGCTACACTGACAAACGCAGCATCTACATTGTAGTCTTCCTTTGCCGACGTCTCGAAATAAGGTATGTTGCCCTTAGAACCGCACCAATCTCTAGCGGTTTTCTCCGATACCTTCAAGGCAAAAACGAAACGTTTTCTTTTTTTACTCGTCGTAAATATACATACGTATACGATTATTTGTTTTGCTTACAGCGCGGCTGTTTCCGCCATCCAAATCCACCTTGTTACCGACGAGTACAAAAGGATACGTCTCAGGGCTCGATGGATCTACCTGGAAACGAGAACGTATTATAGAGAGTGTTCGAGAAATAGAAAGGAAAAAAAAACACTAACATGTTTGAGAAATTCCTGATGCCAATTTTGAAGCGTCTCGAATGACTTGAGCACATTCACGTCGTACACGAGAATGCAGCAATCCGCGCCTCTGTAGAACGCGGCGCCTAGGCTCTGGAATCGCTCTTGTCCCGCCGTATCCCATATCTGAATATGAAAATAGTAATAATAATAATAATAATGATAATAACATACGTCTGATCGAACGAGGTTGCTTACTTGCAAGGTGACTAATTTGTTGTCATTGATTTGAAGTTCCTTGGTGACGAAATCAGCCCCAATTGTTGCCTTGTATTGCGGTCTGAATTTCTTGGTGGCGTATCTGGTGTTGCAGTGGTTAAATCACACACAGTTACAAGAGCGAAAACCGAAAACATAACCGATTCGTATAACACGGAAGGATACTGATTCATCAAAGACGTCTTTCCCACCCTGAGAAAAAACAATACAACGACGAATCAAACTCCCATTATTCTCGACTTTCATCATGTAAGTAAACTGGACAAGAAACATTACCCACTGTCTCCGAGGAGGATGATCTTGAGAAGACTTCTTCTCGGCATAGTCATTCGATTCGCCCGATATTATATTTCTGCGACGATGATCGATGTATATTTGATAAATAGGAGCTGGAATGAAGCTCAATTATTAAACTGAATCAAAATAAAATTAAAAAAAATGAATCGTGCATCCCATGTCAGTGTTCTTTGCTGGAACAAAAACAGTCTGTGTGACAGCTTAAGCATCCGATTAATTTATACTCCATTTGTCCCAGACTTATACACATTTTATTTGTCAAATAAACGAGAAAATTTCAGTTGAATGATTGAGCTCAAAGATTGCAACTTTCTTGTGAGTGATCACAAGTCAAGTAGTTGAAAAGGGTTGTACAAAAAGTTTGATGTTGGAAGTCAACTCAAACATCACAATCGTTCGACCAGAGAGCTCGACTACGACTAGTAGTCGATCTTTCTCTTGGAAACCCGAACCTTCAACCCGTGTTTCATGTACAGTATAACAGACACATTAGGGCTCACAACGTGCCCCTCGACAACCCTAATTTCATAGTTATGTATGATAGCTGCAGCCACACATTTCAGCTGAGTAAACGCGACTTCTTTCCCAAGGCAAGTCCTCGGCCCTGCGTTAAAAGCCGGGAACTTATACGAAGCCTCGTACCTAATCGTCCCCCTTTCGCTTATCCACCTCTCCGGTTTAAACTCCTTCGAGTCCTCCCCCCACACTCGATCCATTCTCCCCATCGCATACAGAGAAAACAGAACCTTCATCTTCGGGCCCACGTGATGACCGCTTGGAAGAATCACCTCTCGAACCGGAGCCTTGTGCTGAAACGGAACCGGAGGGTACAACCTCAGACACTCGCACAGAGCCGCGTGTAAGAAAACTAGGTTGTTCAATTCTTCCACCCGAAACAACTTTCGCTCTCCGGTTTTCTTCTCGGTTACAACAACCGAACTCAGCTCGTCTCGAATCTTCCTCTCGACCTCCGGGTGCTTCGACACCAGCCACACGAACCACGTCAGAGCCGAGCTCGTCGTGTCTCGACCCGCGATCATGAAGTTCAGAACCGTATCCCGCAAAAACCGATCGTCCCCAAACTCTTCCCCTTTGATATACGACGTCAGCAAATCGAGGCCCCCGTCGGATTTCTTCAACTCTTCGCGCTTCATCGAAACGTATTTCCCGATGACATCATCCAATACGACCCGGGCCCGACTCAACCTCCTCTCGTGCCCGACCCGGGCCCACTTCCCGACCCTCCACACGGCTTCCGGAAGGACGTGCCTCACGAAAATCGCCTCCTCCGCCTCGTCCATCGCCCTCGAGAACGGAACTTCCGGAAGCTCGACCGACAAACACCCCGGATCGAACCCCGTCACGAGCTCGCAAGTCGTGTCGAACGTGAACCTCTGGAACACGTCCTGCAGGTCCACCGTAACCCCCCGCTCCGTCGCGCGGTCGAGAACCGGCACCAGCCCGCCGGCTATTTTCTCGTGTGTCGTCCCGACTAGAAACTTCCGGAAGCGGTCGTGCGTGATCAACGCGCGGGCCCGCCTTCTTTGCGAACTCCACGCCTCGTTGTCGGAGTTGAAGATGCCGTGGCCGAGGAGGTCGAAGATCTTCTTGAACTCGGGGCCTTTTGGGAAGTTGGAGAAGTTGGAGCTCATGACGAAGTGGACGTTGGCGGGGTCTGACGTGGCGAGGATGTCCATGTCAGCGAGCCACGGGCCTTTTATGAGAAAGGTGCCCCCGGAGAGTTCGAGGAGGTCCACGCAGCGGTCGTGGACTCGGTGGGCGTGGAAGAGCACGCTCGGGAGCATGCCGAGGACGGGCCAGTTCCACGGGAGCCCGTTGAGATTGAGGTTTCGGAGCCATAAGAGAATGGAGAAACTGAGGAGGAGAAGGATTGAAAGGGAGATTTCAATGTAACTAATTAGTGACAACATTTTTTTAATTTTTGATTTTTTTTGGGGTGTGATTTGTAAATTGTAAATTTTGTGGGATGTATTTGTAGCCTGAAAATTGGTTGTAGATTAGGGCGGCAGCTTACCGGTTAATTAACTAACTTGTAATTAGGCCGGCAGCTTACCGTTAATTAACTAACATGATTGGTAATTTGATATTCGTATTCAAAAATATTTGAATAAAAATATCATATTTGTATTTCTATTAATTTTTTTCAGATACGAATTATCAAAATTCAAATGGAAATACAAAATATTTAGATCTCAGTATCAATAATATGAGCCCTTTGAATATGTATATATTTATTCATCAAGTTGAAGGAAAGATAAGGTTTGATATGCTTTTCAGCTAAACGATAAAAGAGTGAACAATTTAATAATATAATAATAATAATGTGATATATATATGGTAGGAGATGGAGGTACCACACCTGTAGCACGGAGTACACCCCCAATTTCACTCTCGCGAAACACAGGAGCTAGAAAAGGGGGATGAAATCGAAGCTGCGGGCCGTGTGGGATCACCCGGCGGGCCCGAAAACGATCCACTTCTGGGCGCCGACGTTCAAGTGGGGGCTCAGCTTAGCCAACATCTCCGATTTCTCGAAGCCGCCGGATGAGGTTTCGTACCCGCAGCAGGCGGTGATCGCCGTCTCCGGGATCATCTGGTCACGCTACTGCTTCGTCATCAAGCCCTGGAACTGGAATCTCTTCGGCGTCAACACCGCCATGTCCTGCACCGGATTCTACCAGCTCTCCCGGAAACTCCGCCACGACTACGCCGCCGCCGACCCTCCGCCTGCCGCCAGCGAATCATCCTTGTAATTTAATTTAATCCTGTTTTCAAATTACCGATTCGATAATGTAATTTGTTATTTATGTATTTTATAATTAAAATTCAATTTTATCTCTAATTTTTAATTTATGTTTTCAAGTTTATTCACATTAAAAGAAAAAAGAGTATTTATTTTGGTCGAGTGACATAGTGGAAGACTACTTAATATTATCTCTTATTTATTTTATTTGTCTATATAAAACTTTAATATTTCATTTTTTTCTTAATTGCAAAATCTGATATACATAATTGTGACTTGGAATTTTTGAGGTAGATTTTCACTATAAAAAAAACAGGGTGATCATCCATAACATTACAGGGCACACGACATTCGTACACTCACCACACCAATGGTTTATATCACCATTAACAAAGCCACATTTCTTCTATTCTCACATTGCTCACCAACAAACTTCCACATCGGTTGCAGTGGGAAAGCAAAACATATTCCGCAGGTGGCTCTGATGAACCCCGGGGACTATTTCAAATGGAGTTTCCAACTCAAGCCGGGACAAACGGAAGACTATGTATGTTTGTTCCAAGTCAACGACAATTTGTTTACTGACAGTTTCTTCGACAAAGATCTTGTTCATTACTGTAAGAGTAAAGACGGATACAACTGCGTTTGGTCCACAAGGGAAGACGGGTTCTACATCAGCAATCACTTTCCTCCTACCAATTTGACTAATAAGATATATAAGGCTCATTGGAGCTAAAGAGAAAAATACTTGAACTATATATGTATGTTGTTGTGTATGTAATATGATAAAAGAATAAATGTTCCTTGTATTTTTCTGTTTCGCTCTTAATCAAGTAACAAAAAATTGTTAGAACCCACAATATCTATAAGCTCTCGAATTGTTAGTGGGCCGATTTCTTCAACCTCTTTGGAGAGGGGCCCAACAAATTAATAAATATTTAATTAGGGTGAAGTAGAACTCATGAAATCAACATTAACCTAAAGCTCTGATAACTTAATATAGTATATTTTATATTAGTGGTCGAATATATTTTTCAATTAAAATGTTGATACGATAAACTTAATCTGTCTTGATCAAACACAAGATGCAGTACAACGAAATTCCTGACAAGGTAAGAAAATGTAAAATAGATAGTTCTTATTCAGTTTTATTTAATATTTATTCAACTCGTCAATTCCAACCATACAACTTAGTAAAATTGACAGGAGGAAAAGTGTTGCTCAAGTAGAAACCATCTTCCCGAACGGACCAAGCGCAATTGTTACCGCTTTTCACATCGCTCGTTTCGCATTGAGGAGCGATGTTCGCGTTGTAGACGTCGTGGGTGGTACTTCGCTTATTCGAGGCTTCGAATGTACAATAAAACAATGTAAAGTAAGAAAAGTTGAGACGGAAAGCCCAATCAAAATATTCTCCGGGACTCAGCGAGTGGTCTCCGAGGTTGTCGTCTTTAGAAGCACAATGAACTCTCAGGGGAGAGCTGTTTTTCGCAAAATTGTTGATAATTTCTACGTGAAATAATTTATTGCCCGGACTGACCTTGATCGAAGAGAAGTTATCGGGGTGAGACAAACAAACTTTGATGACGACGAGAAGGGAAAATAAAACGATCAATATACATGTTTTTGAGCTGAAATTCATCCTTACGATTCGATTCTGTTTTTGATTTTAAGGTATACATTGATGGAGCTGAGATCACATTTTTATAGTAGAAAAAAAATGTCATAAAGTTTATAAGTGTAATTTTTGTTAGAATTACAAGTATCCTAAAAGCAAATTTTGCATTAAAAGTGAAATTTTATGTATAAATTACACGAAACTATACGGATGTAATATAATGTTAGAATAATTTATAATTTGATTAAAAATATAAATTATTAAAAGATTTTTAACAAACTTTGAAATGTTTAAATGGTATTTCAAACAAGTTAAAAATTATATTATTTTTTTTAAAATATTTGAAATATATTTTGAATCATTTTAAAATTATTTAAAAGATACAATAACATGTTTTAAAAAGTATTTAAAATCGTTTAAAAATTGTATTAAACAACCTTAATTAAAATGAAAGTAAATATATTTCAAATCATTTATTAAATATTTTAAAACAATTTGAAATTAATCACTATAAAAATATAATTTGAAAAATAGTTCCATGATTAAAGTTTATTTCACATTTGATTATTTAATTGTTCTAAAACGATAAATTTAATTATTTTTAATTATTTTTAATAGTAAAAAATATCATTTGCACCATAATTCTAAATAATTTAAAGATTAATTATTCACATAGTTACCTAAATGTTAGATAACTAAATATTTTTATTAATGGTGGCACATCCTTTATAATATGTGATCATTATTTAAATAGTTTTAGAATATCCCACATCGGTTGGATAAAGAACCTCGGGCTCACATATAAGTTGGACAACCTTATCACCTTAACAAGGCCTTTTAAGGTGTATACTGGCCCAACTTTGAAATGGTATCAAAGCAGGCCCAACACGATGTGGGGCCCCGGTCGATGGAATTTCCGACTGTGGGCACCCCTGCCGATGAAATTTCCGGCCACGAGTAATATTTCCGACTGTGGGCAACCTTATCACCTTAACAAGGCCTTTTAAGGTGTATACTGGCCCAACTTTGACAAATAGTTACTTAAGTAATTTAAATAATAATTATTTACATAGTTACACATAACATTCATAGTTACACAATACTCTTTTTACACAATACTCTTTTTACTCGTAATAATAATAGCATGTTTTTTTTTGTAATATCTAATCATTACTACGAGACAAATTAGTAGACCGATTTCTTTAACCTTTTTGGAGAGGTCAAATAAGTGAATAATTAATTCGGCTGTAATCGAACTCAAGACCTCAGCGTCAGAGTTAAAAGTCGTACCATCTAAAAGCTTAAATTGTTAAAGAAATTAGGTAGCTTGATATTTATTTATAGGGAAAATTGACAATTAGTAAGTTGAATATATTATTCAATAAAAATATTGATATGATGAACTTAATCCGTGTTTTGATCAAACAAAAGATGCAGTATTGCGAAATTTCGACGAAATAGAAAAATGTCAAATGAATATTTTAATTAAATTTTATTTAATACTTATTCAACTCGTCAATTTCAACCATACAACTTAGTAAAATTAACAGGAGGAAAAGTGTTGCTCAAGTAGAAACCGTCTTCTCGGACGGACCAAGCGCAATTGTTGTCGTCTTTCACATTGCTCGTTTCGCATTGAGGAGCGATGTTCGCGTTGTAGACGTCGTGGGTGGTGCTCCGCTTATTCGAGGCTTCGAATGTACAATAAAACAACGTAGTTTGAGAAAAGTTTAGACGAAAATCCCAATCAAAATATTCTCCGGGACTCAGCGAGTGGTCTCCGAGGTTGTTGTCTTTAGAAGCACAGTGAACTCTCAAGGGAGCTAGGACTGTTTTTCGCAAAATTGTTGATAATTTCTACCTGAAATTTATTGCCCGGACTGACCTTGATCGAAGAGAAGTTATCGGGGTGAGACGAACAAACTTTGATGACGACGAGAAGGGAAAATAAAACGATCAATATACATGTTTTTGGGCTGAAATTCATCTTTGCAATTCGATTCGGTTTTCGATTTCAAGGTGTATATTGATCCAGCTGAGATCACATTTTTATAGTAGAAAAAAAAATGTCATAAAGTTTATAAATGTAATTTTTGTTATAATTACAAGCATTAAAAGTGTAATTTTTTGCATAAATAACACACATATACACACATACTAGTGCAGATTACATTAAATATTTAATATAATGTCAAAATAATTTATTATTTAATTAAAAAAATAAAAATTATTAGAAAATTAATTTTGACAAACTTTGAAATATTTAAATGTTATTTTAAACGAGTTAAAAATAATAGGGTGATTTTGAATAAACGATATTTTTTTTATGTTTGTTTAGAATTAAATAACTTATTTTTTTCTAATTAAAATTAGTGACAATTTAATTAATAAGAACATGCCCGGCGTTAAGAAAAAAAGTCAAATAATTAATTCATTTGTTTATAATAATAACATTAAATACTCTAATTAATAAAAAATGAAAAACTAATAAATACTAAATTTTAAATTATATTTTATGAGATATTAAATGTAATTTAGTAAACAAGTCCTTTTTCCAAAATACTTCATAATAATATTAAAACACTTTAAAATATTTTAAATATATTTGGAATCATTTGAAAATTATTTAAAAGACAGTTTAAAATGTTTTTAAAAGTATTTCAAATCATTTAAAAATTATTGTAAAAAACTTTAAAATGAAAGTTTCAATGTATTTCAAATTATTTGTTAATTATTTTAAAGATAATTACTAATATTTAAATAATAGTTTAAATATTTTAAATAATATTTTATTACATTTTAAAATATTTAAAAGTATTTGAAATCATTTGAAAATTAATTAAAGACACTCTAAATTTTTACAAAATATTTCAAATATATTTCGAATCATTTTAAAATTATTTTAAAGATACAATAACATGTTTTAAAAAGTATTTAAAATCATTTAAAAATTGTATTAAACAACCTTAATTAAAATGAAAGTAAATATATTTCAAATCATTTATTAAATATTTTAAAACAATTTGAAATTAATCAATATAAAAATATAATTTGAAAAAATAGTTCCATGATTAAAGTTTATTTCACATTTGATTATTTAATTGTTCTAAAACGATCAATTTAGTTATTTTTAATCATTTTTAATAGTAAAAAATATCATTTGCACAATAATTATCTACATAGTTGCCTAAATAATTTAAAGAGTAATTATTCACATAGTTACTTAAATGTTAGATAACTATAAATTTTTATTAATGGTGACACGTCCTTTATAATATGTGATCATTATTTAAATAGTTACTTTAAGTAATTTAAATAATAATTATTTACATAGTTACACATAACATTCATATTTACACAATACTCTTTTTACTCTTAATAATAATAGCATGTTTTTTTGTAATATCTAATCATTACTTAGAGACAAATTAGTAGACCGATTTCTTTAACCTTTTTGAAGAGGTCAAATAAGTGAATAATTAATTCGGCTGTAATCGAACTCAAGACCTCAGCGTCAGAGTTAGAATCCGTGTACCATCTAAAAGTTTAAATTGTTAAAAGTATTAGGTAACTTGATAACTATTTATAGAGAAAATTGACAATTAATAAGTTGAATATATTCTTCAATAAAAATAGTGATATGATGAACTTTCCGTGTTTTGATCAAACACAAGATGCAGTATTGCGAAATTTCGACAAAGTAGAAAAATGTCAAATTAATAATTTTTATTAAATTTTATTTAATACTTATTCAACTCGTCAATTCCAACCATACAACTTAGTAAAATTAACAGGAGGAAAAGTGTTGCTCAAGTAGAAACCGTCTTCTCGGACGGACCAAGCGCAATTGTTGCCGTCTTTCACATTGCTCGTTTCGCATTGAGGAGCGATGTTCGCGTTGTAGACGTCGTGGGTGGTGCTCCGCTTATTCGAGGCTTCGAATGTACAATAAAACAACGTAGTTTGAGAAAAGTTTAGACGAAAAGCCCAATCAAAATATTCTCCGGGACTCAGCGAGTGGTCTCCGAGGTTGTTGTCTTTAGAAGCACAGTGAACTCTCAAGGGAGGACTGTTTTTCGCAAAATTGTTGATAATTTCTACGTGAAATTTATTGCCCGGACTGACCTTGATCGAAGAGAGGTTATCGGGGTGAGACGAACAAACTTTGATGACGACGAGAAGGAAAAATAAAACGATCAATATACATGTTTTTGGGCTGAAATTCATCCTTGCAATTCGATTCGGTTTTCGATTTCAAAGTGTATATTGATATAGCTGAGATCACATTTTTATAGTAGAAAACAAAAGTCATAAAGTTTATAAATGTAATTTTTGTTATAATTACAAGCATTAAAAGTGATTTTTTTTTGCATAAATTACACACATATACACACATACTAGTGCAAATTACATTAAATATTTAATATAATGTCAAAATAATTTATTATTTAATTAAAAAATAAAAATTATTAGAAAATTAATTTTGACAAACTTTGAAATATTTAAATGTTATTTTAAACGAGTTAAAAATAATAGAGTGATTTTGAATAAACGATTCCTAATTAAAATTAGTGACAATTTAATTAATAAGAACATGCCCGGGCGTTAAGAAAAAAAGTCAAATAATTAATTCATTTGTTTATAATAATAACATTAAATACTCTAATTAATAAAAAATGAAAAACTAATAAATACTAAATTTTAAATTATATTTTATGAGATATTAAATGTAATTTAGTAAACAAGTCCTTTTTCCAAAATACTTCATAATAATATTAAAACACTTTAAAATATTTTAAATATATTTGGAATCATTTGAAAATTATTGTAAAAAACTTTAAAATGAAAGTTTCAATGTATTTCAAATTATTTGTTAATTATTTTAAAGATAATTAATAGTATTAAAATAATAGTTTAAATATTTTAAATAATATTTTATTACATTTTAAAATATTTAAAATTATTTAAAATCATTTAAAAATTATTTAAAGACACTCTAAATTATTTTAAAAGTATTTAAAAATTATTTTTAAAAGGTATTTTAAATTATTTTAAAATATTTTAAAAAGTGTAAATGTATTTTAAATCAATTTAAAATTATTTAAAGACACTCTAAAATGCTTAAAAGTTATTTTAAATTACGTTAATTTTTTTAACTTACTAAATAATATTTTAATACAATTTAAAATATTTAAAAAGTTGTTTAAATAATTTGAAAGATATGTTAAAACACATTTTAAAAAAAAATAAATGTAATTTTATCACTTAAAATTATTTCAATACACTTTAATATATTTGAAAGATATATTAAAGTATTTATACACTTACTTTTATATATGTGATATTACTATTATTCTCCATCGAGAAATGTGGCTCTTTCCTTAGTATTTTTTGAAAGAAATTGTCATTTTTTATAAATTAAAAAAAATTAAATGTTGTTAATCAAAACTCAAATGCAAAGTCAATGGTTGTTAACTCATGAGCACTCGAATTGAAAATTAAATGTTCTAGGTTCGAATCTTAAGACATTGTAATTGATTGGGATAATTCTTGTTTACTACTTTAGCTTTGAGCACTTTTTGGATTTACTACCCGAACTTTAAAACATCTCCGACTAATACTTGAGTTTTAAAAATATTACAATTTACAACATCTCCGACTAATACTTGAGCTTTAAAAATATTACAATTTACAACATCAACTAACCGGCTAATACATGAGCTTTAAAAATATTACAATTTACAATATCAACTGACCGGAATCCAGCGCACATGCGAATCACGTGATATTTAAATGCAGAAATCGATTTTTATATTTGTATAAGAGGGTAAAAAGGTCATTTCGTATTTTAAAGTTTTGAAAATCTGAAAAATAGAAAAATTAAAAATAAATAATTTTAACAATTACTCATGTTAACGCAAAAGTTTAACAGAAAATCTAAAATTTTAAAATCAAAAAATTTTAAATTTGTAAATTAAAATATGTTTATTTGCGTTTTTTTATTTTTCAAGCCATTGGCTGGATCTGGAAAAAAAAAATACTCAAATATGTTTTTTTTCTTGTTTTGCGATTTGCAGGACGAGGGATTAGAAGGGATTAACTCATCTGTCAACGCGGCCGTGTGCACTGAAGAACAAGTGGGAGGATCCAAAAATCTTACTGGCTTATCTAATAGATGTGGGGGGTGAACGAAGGTCGGCGGCGGTAAAACTCCGTCAACGATTCGGGATGAGGATGAGATTGAAATTTGGTACTATATGCCGTAAAAAAATTATCGGTATGCATAATATTTAATTTAGTATCTATCTTTATTTATTTTTTCGCATTTTTTTAAAATTTGCTAAGACAATATTAAAATATGATGAATTTGCTGGATCTAAAATAAAAATAAAAACCACAATTACATTTTCTTTATATTAATTTTCCAAATTTAAGAATTTTGGGCCGGTGGAAATATTGAATTGAAAATAGAGGTGGGAGAGGGGAAGAAGACAAGGGGTATATATGTAATTATACATTACTAAAATACTAAAAATATTGCAAAATCGGATTCCGGCCATGTCAGGTAACATTGTACAAATTTTTCAAAGTTCAGATATTGATCGGAGATATTTTAAAGGTAGAATAAAATAGTAAAAAAAATGTCTAAAACTCAATAAATTAAGGATAGATTATTCAATCTAATTTGAAAACAACTACACCATTAATGACTTTTAAAATGTTACGTACATTCACTTTTGCATACAATTCAACCGCGTGACAACAACAAAGTGGATATTAAATTATTTTATTTTTAATATGCATCTATTATTAATTTTTGTGATCGTTTTCAAAATGAGGCAAGCGAATATTAGTATAATAAAAAAAAAATTACATGGATACATAATGTTTAATTTATATTATGTTATACAATAGTATCTATCACATTATTTATAATTTTTTTACTATTTTGTATAATATTAATATCATACTAATTATATTTTTTTTTACTATCTTTTACAATTTTTAAAAACCAAATTTCTCAATAAATCCTAATAATTCTCTAATTTTTCAGTTAAACGGTTATCATGGAAAATCTTTGATGTATCAATTATTCAATGTACAACAAACTAAACAATTAAAAAATATGTATGCTGTTTTTTGTCTCCTTATCTAATAGCAATTCATGTGTATGGTTGGTACAGACTACTATGGTAATATTTAAATAAATGTGGATAAATCCCTATTATTAAAATAAATAAATAAAATATATAGGTAACAACCATAAATCGATGAAATGCGTGGCTAAGGATAAAAGAAATATATATATGAACTAATAAAAAAGATTAAACATATGTGACGGATGAAATACTTTATTATTTTACAAAATTTTAAGCACAATTTTTTTCATTTTCAATATAAAAATACAATTTTACAATTTAATTTTAATTAAAAAAGTTAAAAATAACATATTACTCCCGTCTCAATTAAGTCTCAACTAATTATGCACTTTTTATTCATAAGTTACAAAAAAATAATGCATAATTAGTTGAGACATATATAATAGATTTTACTAATTAATTTCAATGCTTGGAAATGTGTTATAGTTTATTATGATAAGAATGTAGTATTATTTTATTTATGGACAAGTTTTATTTTATTTTTAGAAATTAAAAAATTCATGATTTTTTTGCATAAATTTTTTAGTCAAAAATAATAATTAGGAGTAATAATTATCATATATACTCCCTATTCTTTAAAAAAACAAATAAATAGAGGTTAGGTGAACAAAGACCAATAAGCATATATCATTTGGATGAAATTAACTAAAAGAGAATTAATGGATTTATATTTTTCACATTTTTTAATTAAAATATATATCACACCACGTAAATTTCATAAACATTGCAGTAAATAAATAAATAAATATATATATATATATATATATAATATTTTATAATTTCGTATGAAAAAAACATCAAATTATTCGATTTATTCGCCTAATTCTTTTTGGACAAACAATATTGGTCAACGCAGGTCTAAACGATGAGAGCTTGAAACGGTCAAGCTCCGACTAGAGTACGCATATCTAACCGGGCCCACTCCCA
The DNA here is from genome assembly GCA_014843705.1 of Euphrasia arctica. Classification (NCBI taxonomy): domain Eukaryota; kingdom Viridiplantae; phylum Streptophyta; class Magnoliopsida; order Lamiales; family Orobanchaceae; genus Euphrasia; species Euphrasia arctica. The sequence goes on from JACOMQ010000235.1 coordinate 22,153, forward strand.
GTCGCATGCAACTCTTTAATTTCAAACATTTAGACATTGAGAATCAAATTAAAACTGATCACAGGACGATGATCGATGTCTACAAGTCTACAACCAAAACAATAATATAATTAAATTTGATTTGCTATAATTAATTATTCTTTGTGTTTTATTTCCTTCGTACCTAGAACGACCTATTGTGTTTTTTTTAAATAAGAAAAGAAAAATATATAAAAAACGGAAAAAACAAGCTTATAGTCAAAAGACTCAAAACGATAAAAAAAAATAGAATTTCACAAAAGAACAATCGCATTAGACTCGGTCAAATGTTTTCCTTTTTATAAATTAATGCATATGATGTCATTCTATGCATTTCACCAATGAATAATTATGAGTTCAAATGATATGATTTGTGTCGGATTATGCTGCTTAAATAATCGCCGGAACACTGAGTTTAAACTCAACTAAACATCAATATATAAAATTTACAATATTTATGTGGCAAGCTTAATAAAAACGTTCAGTTAAAACATACTTCAATCTGTTACTTAACTGTTTGTACAACTCCTTTGTAATAAAAATAATAAATAAATGCTAATTAAAATTATACTACTATTAATTATTAATTGATACTAAGAATTGATCACTCCCATGATAAAGCTAACTAACCTCCCCTCAATTAGTGCATGCAGATGCAGTCCACAAGATCACGAATATTTAAGGTTGAAATATTTGTGATTGGAAGGTACTATATGTTTGGATTGAATTCAGTTAACCTAATTAAATAAATTTGAATTATATGAAAAAATTGATTCAAATGAAATTAATTTTTTTAATAATAATAATAATAAGATTTTCCATATATTCCGTAGTACTTTATCTCTAAAAAAGTGATCATATTTTTTTAGTAATTTATAAAAAAAATGTGACTATTGGACAAAGAGATAATGGAGTAGCATTTTATTATTCAAAATTAAGAACAATATTCTCCATGAAATAAATTGTTTGCATGAAAATATTATTAAAATTTTGAAATAAACTGAGTTGAAATGAAGTTTATCAATTTAAAATGTATAGAAATTATGTTTAAACGGAATCTCGGTCTGAAACACTAACACTTCGTACCATGCCGGGCCCACAAACATGTCACGCAGAGATCCATGTTGATTCGTTTTCATTTTTTCAAAATACACACTCAAAACTCACATACAATAGTATCATATTTAAAATTAAAATTAAAATTAAAATTAAAATTAAAATTCAAAAGTACAAAATACAGAGTATGCATATACACATGCTATCTCAATCTTATTTTCTGCATTCAATTCATGCGCAACTCCCGGATTGTCATGTTTTTTCCCCTCTATATATTGAGTTTGAAAACAACAAAAGTGAAAAAATAGTGCAAACATCTCTCCCAACACAAACACACACCTTCTTTTTGTTCTTCTTTTCCCATACACTTATTGAGTTGAAAAAATGGAAGCTTACTTGATCGAGCTAGGTACAAGAAGCCCGGTGGTGATCTTCAGCAAGTCGACTTGTTGCATGTCGTATGCGATCGTCAACTTGATACGTAGCTTCGGGGCGAGCCCGGTGGTATATGAGCTCGACGATTTCCCATACGGGCCCCAAATGGAGGAGACCCTTATGGGGTTCGGGTGTGACCTGGGCGTGCCAGCTGTGTTCATCGGAAACCAGTTTGTCGGAGGTTCGAACGAGATCATGAGCCTCAATATCAAGGGCAAGCTCAAGCCCTTGCTCATCAAGGCTAATGCTATATGGATGTAGAGGGATAATATTTACTACATTATGTCTCTCTTCACTTTCTATGTTTTTCTTTCTTTTTTTCTTCTCTGGTTTTTGGGGTATTAGTGTAACACTAATCGAATCAATCCATCGAGTGCGGTGGTAGCTCGAGTGGTATTGCTCGCTTTTAATAGAGGGGGATTGATTAGTGTTCAAAGCTTGAGTTCTTCGTTGTATGAGTCGAGTTTAGCGGATATGTTTCGATTTATGAGTTTTGATCGATTGGGAGTATATCAAGGAGTTGTTCGACTTTTTCTTTCTTTCTTTGCATAAGTCGATCCCACAAAATTAAAACAAAGAAAAAGTGAAAGACGAAACCGATGAATTGATACAAGAGGAAGATTTATTTATACTGTCTGTGTATCAGAATGTATCTTATTTTTACTACATTGCTACATTTGCAAGTTTGTTGAATCAACTTCTGGGCAGAGTTTGGTTACTCCTCTCTTTCTCGATTTTCTCTCTTCGAAACTCTCATCACTTACTTTTTGCATCGCACATTCTGAAATCTGAGTTCACTTCTTGCCACATTATAACCGATCATACATGGCAAGCATATCCCTTAGTTTGTTTGCTTCAGATGTTAAGCCTTCGAATGTCTCCGTTTCGGGTATCCTCCAACTCCAGTTTCCGTGCTGCGTGTTAAAAGAGGAATGTTTTAGTTATCATATATATGTGCACATGCATGCGAAGCTTTCATACCTGAGTCGCGGGAACATTCATCCTGGCTGAGCTTCCCAATCCAAGTATATCTTGCATCGGTATAATAGTCGTCTGCGCAACTGAAGAAAGTGCAGCCTGGATTAGCCCCCACGAGATATCCTCTTCAACAGTAGCACCGAGATATTTTACCACCTTACAAGAAATTAATGTATAGGTACATAAGAACAAGATTCGTGTTGAATGCCTTACAACCCACTTTCAGAAATTCTTGTCAGAGAGATTAGTCGATCCATACTCACATTAGATTTCTCTTCTCGTGGCAATGTATCCCACCATCCTTTAATCTGATGAGAGTGATATAATTTGATTATAACAAATCAAGCAAATTGGATCAATACGAGTGAACAGAACAACCATGGGACGTCAAAGAACAGAAAAAATTACCGTGTCATTGTCATGAGTGCCAGTGTATACCACTTGATTCGACTCATGATTATGAGGCAAATGTGGATTTACAGCATCGCTTCCAAATCCTGGACACAAATGCAAAAAAAGAAGAAGAAGCAGTTGAAGGAATGAATCTTCAATTGATCCTCAAAATAACACAAAAGAAAAAACAGATACTACTATTAGTTACCAAACTGAAGGACCGCCATTCCAGGTGCCCCAATGGATTTCCTAAGCTGCACCACGTCTTCTGTTATTACCCCCTGTAGTAGCAGTATAAAAAATGAGAACTTAGGATAGACGTAATGTTAGAGTGCGAAATGGAAATCAATTATTTTTTCCACAGGAATCTCGACAAAAAAGAATATAAAAAAATGGAGAGCTTCTCCTATTATACACTTGGAGTGAGAAAATGTTTACTGCCAAAATTTCAGATTTGCTTAGGTGATATCTGATGAAACATACCAAATCTTCGGCTATGATATTGATATCTCCAACAGCTCTAAAGATGGCATCAAAAAGGGCCTTTCCAGGCCCCACCTACTGTCAATCAGAACATCATTTAGAAATTCTTCTAAATGCTGTTGGTAGCAGATATTCTCAAAAAGATTATACAAGATGAATCTGACCTTCCATCGGCCTTTCATTGCCACTTTCGCTTCTGCACATAAGATTGATGACATATTATTTTTTCTGGACAAATAACAGCAATAATAATAAAATTGTTTAAATTAAAGTCATCTTACCTGACGGAACAGCCCAAAAACCAGCAAATCCTCTGAAGTGATCAATCCGGAATTCATCAAATAAATTCTGTGCACGTCTTAAACGCCGTATCCACCATGAAAATCCATCTCTTTCCATGGCTTTCCAATCATATAAGGGGCTTTTCTTGAACCAAAAATCCCGGTTAATAATTTTTTCGTTAAGAGAACAAAACACTTTCCAGATTACGTGTGCTCAATCTCTACTCTAATATAGTATTTACCTGTTCCAAAGCTGCCCAGTTTCACTGAAGGCATCAGGAGGGACCCCACTAACTAGAAGAGGAAAGCCACTACTGTTCTGCAACAACAATGGAAGTGAGTTGAATAAAGAAATCTTACAGGAATAAGGGGAAAATTTTAATGTAATAAAGGGAGAACTCGCCAGAAGAAATTGTTTCTTATTAGCCCAAACATCTGCCGAGTGATAACCAACATAAATAGGCATATCTCCCATAATACTGATTCCCTTTGTTTGAGCATAATCACGAATTTTCTGCCATTGTCTTTGGAACAAGAATTGCTGAGCAATGAATATATCTATCTGCAGGGGACGTGTGATTTAAACAGTCATAAGATCCTCTAGCATCAGAGTTTTTTAGGTGACATTAGGATACCATTCCACTAAAAAACAGTTGATTTTTTATATCTATATAATTTTCAATAAACTTCTAAAATACACTATGTACTCACTTTTCACGGTTTTTTTTTCACCAATATCACCTCAACCTATTTTTCAAAAACAATCATTCAATTGTACTAATCAGAATTACATTTTTGGCATAAGTTTCACTTTTCTGTCACTCACATAACCCTAACTACAAATCATTTTTTACTAACTTTTATACTACTAATTACATTTTTATCCCATACCATTCACACACTCTCAGAATTTCATTTTTTTTAAATAATCAATTCTTCTATCTGATTTCAGAAAGTTCAATACTGAAAGGGAAAAGGCATCAAATAGATCTTACGAATTCCTTTCTGCTTTGGTAAATTTCCTCGAGAGCTGAAAGATGACGATTCTTCAATGGTTCAGGCCATTCATACCAACTAAATGTGTTCAAAGTGTCGTCAATGGCAGCAAAGTAAGCTGCATCTTCAAGCCAACCTGCACAATTATGCAGCTTTATACTTAAACATCATGCCTTCGTATTCATGCGATAAGAAATATTATTAAAAAAATGACATGAAATAAAGAAGAAAAAAATTGAAATTGGAAAAGAAGTAGAAATGCCTATCAGGAAAATAATACGGAGTACTTATTTCTGAGCAGTTTTGAAGCAACTAGATTGGTGCCTTATATTAGCTCAAGATCTAGAAGCAATAAAATGGGAAAAATAAACTTTGGAAACCATTTTTTACACATTTAACGTTGGAAACTTCTTTCAAATGTTCTATTTACTAGATAAATAAACACAAACATCTCACCTGCAATATTTGGATCCTTACGGAACTCTTGAAGCTGATCCTTTAGCTCTCCCTCGCTCAGAATAAGCCTCTTTGCAGCCTATAAATATTCAATGTTTCTCACTAGCTACAAGCTTAGCTTAATAAGATCCAAAGTTGTTTATTTTTTTAGTTACTCTTCTTAGTTTACTCGTAAAAATTCTTACTAATATATACATTGATGGGATTAATATGAAAGGGCTCTAGAATGTTCATGTATAAAAAAAAATGCACAGAACTAATTCAAAGAATACGTTCGTATTGGTAACCGAAAGATGATAATGGCAATACTTTACCAAAGCCACCAAAGGATCCTTGACATCAGCAATAGCTGTGAAGTTCACACGCTCCATGTCTCTGCAAGCATTACGACAGATAAATTACAGGCATGATTCTACCAATACCTTCACACTCCGTAATGAAGTAAGAACACAACCGAATCCTTACAATGGTTTCGGAAGTTCTTCCTCTGACAATAGACCATCATTAACAAGTTCCTCGAGAGAAATCAACAGTGTGTTGCCACAATTAGCATCCTGAAATCGTGCAATCGCCTTTATTTCTAGTTTTTATTTTACCAATTTAAATAAGCTAATTATGAATATGAAGATAATAGACAATAATTCAACCTGACCGGAGTAGGGAGATCCCCCCTCGTCCGCCCTCCTCCCCGGAGGAACCAGAGGAAGAACCTGCCACAGGGAGCATCCGGCGTCGTGAAGCCAATCGACGAACTGGAAAGCTTGGGGTCCGAGATCGCCGATGCCATACGGCCCTTGAAACGACGTCGGATGGAGAAGAACACCCGCCCTCCTTCGACTCCTGAGGTCTCGTTCCGGAAGCCAGCTCTCGTATTCCAGCGGCAGGTCTTCGCCGGCGGACAAACGCCCGCCGTTTCTGAAATGGACTCTGACGCTATTGGGATTAGGAACAAGGGGCTTCGGAGGGGCGGGGAAAATAGAGAGAGCGCTCCGGATCGCCATCGGAGTATAGATTCGTCGGCTATGAGTGTTGTGGTTTATCCGATGAGGATGACGATGGCCCGTGTGATATTTCGAGTTTTTTCGGGGGGTAAAAATGTAAATACAGCAGTATATTATATGTTTAATGTAAATATTTGATTAAATAATAATTTAACAATATTCCCGAACGTGTTACATTAATTCTCTCATCCCGCATTGCTAACTACAATCAATTAATTAATCAAACATTATATTTTCATATATATAATGCATATATTCATGTCCCTATTCTAAACTCTGGCTACGGCGGAGCTAGCCCCTCTGTCGAACGTCGTCGAGGGGGGAGGGCTTGGAGGCGGCCGGAGTGATGACCGGAAACGAGCGTAAGATGTTCCGGAAGATGTTGCAGAAGATCCTGATGGGCCGGTGGCATCTCGTCTTCTTCGTGGAGGCGAGCTGAGGGGCGTCCACGTCATCGTTCGAGGATGAATATTGGTCGTCTCCCATTACTGATCGGTGGATATGAATCAGCAATGGGAGAACGAATGATTGAATGAATGAATGAATGAATTTGGATTGTGTGTGTAGTTTTGGAGAGATAAATACCTTTGATGAAGAAGGAATTTGAGGGAGACCAAGAAAATCTGAATATGGTCTTTGAGTGGCCTAATTTAGCAAAACAATTTTTTGGTATGACTATAATTAAAAATATATAGATATATAATATCACAAATTAATTTGCATATTCCTTAATTTATAAAAACAATTATAAAAAATGTTTTTAAATTTAATTTCGGAAACCGCTACATTTCAAAGCCCTCAACTCAACGATTAGAGAAGTTGGACACTTAACATTTACAATGGCATTATATTTTACAATAGGTTCACTCCAAACTTTTTAGTTCTTATTTCAAAATAAATTAAAATAAATAGAACTAATAATTTAGTTTATTTCAACTCAATTTATATTCATTGAGTTTAGTCAAATTCATACTATTTAATTCAATTAGTTTAATTTAATTCAAAAGAACATAGGTTTTTATAAATCAATTGAATGTTTTTTGTTTTTAATTTTTTTTACTCAATTTTAATTATAAATAAATTGAATATTTTTTTTTTCTACGTTTTTTCAAAGTTTTTATTTAAGAGTGAATAAAGAAAGGGAAATTAGGATTAGTTAATTACATTAATTATCTCTATTTTTATTTGTTCATAACTTTCTCGTGGAAAGAGAATCCGAGTCCGCCCTCCCTCAACTCTTCTTCTTCGCTACTCCTCCTCTGTATCATATTCCCCTTTTTCTGTAAACATCGAAGAAATTCACAGAGCTTCGATTCATCTCTTCTGTTAGAAAAATGGCGGATTTCGGGGACGAATTCATCATAGAAAGCTTCAAAGTTCCATGGCTAATATGGATCCAACTCGTGATCACGATTCTTCTGATTCTACTTCTTTTCTTCGGTTTCAGCATCTTCACTTCGGACCCTACATCCACCTCCGCCGCCGCTTCTCCGTCAACTGCCTCCGCCGCGCCGACGCACCATCTCCCCAAACCCAGTTCTTCCCGCAGAAGAGCCAATGTATGATTTCCCTCTTTCTAGTAATTATTTTTTTCCGGTTGAAAGCATGATTTGGATTTAATTAAGTTATTTTATTTCATTAAATGGTGATCCAAATGTTTATTCACATAATTTGGTATTTTGAAATTTTTACCAAATTTGGGGAGGTTTTTTCCCCAAGGCATTTCGACTGTATTTGCTTAATAGTAGTATCTCTTTGGCTAATGTTAGCATCATGATCTTCATCTTGCTAGTGTTATAATCCTTCCTAACTGTAGTTCTAATCTAGAGCTTTTCAAATCACTCTTCTTCGAGATCAGGCGTCTAGTGGAAACGAGGGACACGATTTGAGTACAGTCTCAGCTCCTCGATAAAACAATAATTGATTAATTGCTTTCGTTCCAACTTGACTACGACGTGTATAGAGCTTTTACCGTACTTGCCTAGTTTAGAGGAGATTGTTTTCGTTGAAATTCGGATCCTCAGAGACAGTTTTCCTGTTCTTTCCTCTTTGTTTTTTTATTAACTTGATTAATTGAGGCAATGTAATTGCACTATAGTTAAGGGATACTTACAAAACTACTCGAGGTTTTTGGTTTACATAGAGGAAACAAACAGCTATTTGAGAATCCCAAAAACGCCCTTCAGGTTTGATTCCACTTACATTTTTGCCCCAACTATCAGTTGATATTATAGGGATTTGCTGAGACCATTAATCTTATCATGAATGCTCAAACTTCTCATCTTGCTAATCGCATCACTATGAAAAAAACGTGGGATGTGATTGTTTTTGGTTATTTGTAAAATTCAGGAAAACTTAGGGATGTGATTTTAAAGATACTCTATGACGCCAAAGCTGGCTGATTTTTTATTTTTTATATTCTCCTAAAATTAGGCCTCATTCGATGTTTTAATAGTTAATGTGTTGGAACTTAGAAGTTCGAAGTTATAACCCGTGTATGGAAATTTTAATAATTATACAATGTCTTTCTGTGGCAGTTGGTAAACCAGAGGGTTCGGAGGGATGAAGAAACTATTGGAGAGTTGATAGTAGAAGAAGATCGAAGTGAGGAAGAGGAGTCTCCTTTGAAGGATTCCGTTTTTGTTAGGATATTCCGATTAACAAACCACCCTTGCAACTATTTGGGCCACGTAAAAAGAGCGTTACTCAAGTGTTTTGGCTTGGATCCGAACTCTGAGCCTTCCGGAAGACATGACAAACGAGAGTAATGTACGCTAACATCCTTTCTCCATCTCTGTTTTTCAAACACAGATAATACACGTGCACATTAGAAACAACTCAACTGTTGAGGATAATTACAATTACTGTCCTAATGCTAAAAATAGATAATTACAGGAACTACACCGACAATTTGGGATGATTAAAAAAATATAAAAAAAGAGTTTCGAAATTACAAAAATATCCCTGGGTTTGATGACTGCCTTAAATTTGAGAATTTGAGGTGGTAAGCCTGTAACTGTATTATTTTGATGAATGTGGGCATTTTAAACAGAGACAGTCATAACTGAGAATCGGCAAAACTATTGGATCCAACTCTAACTGCCCCCCCACCCCCCACCCCCCCCACCCCCCACCCCACCCCCTTTCCCCCCTACATTTGAACTGCATACGAGTTTATCTCATTCCTCTGGTTTGACGAGAAGTTTTGTCATTTTATCCAATCTGCAGGCACATCGTAGATGATGATTAGGTGACGGGCGAACATACTTGCAGTCGTTGTTCTCAGAATTAGGTCTCTTGTTTTCGGTACATATCCACTAATGCTAATGGGCTCCAAATCTTTCTCATAATTGAGAAGCTGATATTGTTTTCTTGTGCTTTTTCATCTTCGTTTGGTAACTACTCCATTGTTCTCTTCTTCCTTTTCGTTTTGTGGTTTTTGCACATTTGCCTTTAGTTCCATACTCCGCCATGTCTTAATCTTCTTGTCCATCTGTTTTGAATAGGGTGTTGATTTATTTTTCGTCACTAACAAAATGAATGGAGATATTTGTTTACTAAGAAACATATGCAAATTTTATGTCATGTTAAAGATTTTAAATGTAATTTAGAATGAATTTGAGGATACATTTTGTAATATATATTAAAAATGATTTTTTGTTTTACATGTACTATCAATTTTTTTTGTTAATATCAAACTATATTCAATTTATATCAAAATACTTAAATTTATGGAATTAATTATATAGAGAAAATTTAGACATTAAGAACAATGTGAAGTTTTAACTTTTAAACTAAAAAGTAAAGGGTTAAAATGTATTTTTATGTTAGGTCATCTCCAACCGAACACAAAAACGTATACTCAAAAATAAGTTTTATTTTAAATTTACAGTAATTTCACTCCAACCGAACACAAAAACGTATACTCAAAAATAAGTTTTATTTTAAATTTACAGTAATTTCACTCCAACCGAGATTCCAATACTAAAACTTAAAAAGAATATTTTCAAAATATTCTTCTAATACAATTTTTCATAAATAATCAATATCTTTACAAATTTACAATTTAACCTCATAACTTTTGACATTAAAAAATTTAATGTCAATTTAAAATTTCAAACATAATAAAAAAATATTGTGATATCACATACTATTATTTTATTTTTAACGTCAATTAAATAATTTAATATTTAATTATATTTTGTATTATCATTTTTATTTTTATTTCATTATTTAATATATTTTTATTAAAATTTATTTTAATAATTAATGATATGATTATTAAAAAAAATTACATTAAAAAAAATATTAAATAAGAAACTAAAAAAATGTTGATAGATTATATTTATTAATTTATATAAAAATGATCATTTTATAAATAATAAAGTTTTTTGTTTGTGTTTAAGGTAAACGTAAATTTAAGTATTTTTTCTGTGGGTCACACTTTAATACCCATTAGTTTATGTTTTGGTATCGCTTGATTTATCTCCCCTGCTCCAAAATAGGTTTTTGGTATCGGTTGGAGATACTCTTAAGTTTTAACTTACCAAAAAGCAAAGGGTAAATATATTTTTAAGTTGAAACATAAAGTAGTTATGAGTGAAGTTTAAAAAGTAAATAAATAAAATAGAGATAAAATAATATTTTAAAATAAAAGTTTTTTTTTATCAAATAAGGTGATAAACTTATGAGATTGATTCTCACTTAAAAACTAAAAAAAAAAAATATTGTAACTATTATGAAGTTGAGAACTACATTAAAATCTTTATAAATTAATAACTTTTGTGAAATTTTATTAATTTAAAAAGATTATTAATTTATTGATTATTTTTTTTTCATTTAAAAGATGAAGTCAATCAGAAGATTATATTAATTTAAAAAGATTATTAATGTATCGGAGTATTAATTTATAGAGTTTTGATTATAAGGACATTGTTCTTTTGACTTAATTTTAGTCTAGTTCAGTTTAGATCATTTTCAGTTTAGATCGCTTCAGTTCATTTAAAAGATTAAGTTCGCTTCAAAATAAATTTAAAAAAAAAAATAAAAAATAATATCAATCTATAATTTTAAATATACAATCTAATTACTGTTATAATATTATTAATATTTTTTAAAAAAATATTTATTAATTTATAATTTTATTTTTATTTTTATAAAAAAAACCAATCAAGTTCAGACCGCTTCAGTTTAATTCAATTCAGTTCAGCCGATTTTCCAAAAGAGCAGGTCCTAATAAGTCCATAAATTGATTTATAGAATTGGTCATTAAATTTAATAAAAATAAATGTGATGGGTATATTGGTTTATTAATTTAAATGTTAAACTTTATAAAATATAGTTTGTAAATAAGGGTAATTTTTTATTATTATTTAAGGTATTATTAATTTTATAATTATAAAAAAAATGTAAATTAATTACTATTTTACCCTTGACAGTTAATAAATAACCACCTCTATGTTTAAATAAAAAAAAAGTATTTTTAGAATTTTACTTTGATTTATAATTAAAAAAAACTAATTCATTTAATTATAACCAATTATTTAAATTGACCCTTTTTCAAAAATCACCTTAAATTAAAATATATTTATTCCAAAATAACTCTTTTTAGAGTTATTTTAAAAACACTTTGTAATGCTATTTAAATTTTCTAAACACTTATTTAAATAATATTTTAATTTTTTTAAACATTTTAAAATATATAAAATAATTAGAAAGGAAAATACACACAAGTAAACAATTTAGCTTATAGTAATATTTTTTATATTTTTTAAAATATTTAATTATATATGAAAATCAATTACTTAAAAAATTACTTCCATTGTATCCAAAATCAAATAAATCAGATAAATATCAATGACTATACTTTATATTTTGTTCTTACGTATAAACAAAGCAATAATGTTCGATCTTTATTTTTTATATTTTTATCATTGAAATTATTCTTACTTTTTATTGTTGCACGTATGATCATGATCAGTTGGAAATTTATAAGTAATTTTTACTGTAACTATTATGAGATTTTTTTTTACATTTAGTTTTTAGTGAGTAAATCATATCTTAATGCAAAGTACGTGGTTAGCTTGGGGTGATGTGAAGGTATTTTCATCCTTTTCATAATAAAATTTTATTACATAATTAAAACAAAAAATAGTTTCAGAAATTACATTTATTTCTAAACTCGTAGCTCCACCCCAAATTGAAAGTGTGGACCCTAATTTTCATTCCAATCCAAAATCCCTCCCAAATTGAAACTGAATCAAAGCTTAATTCTTACTTCGTCCTCAAATCTCAACTTCCAGTAATCTAAATTCCGCTCGAACAGAAAATATTCTCAACTTCCAGTAACCTAAAGCTCATTCTTTTCCACGTACAATGGCTGAACCCATTTCGACGGTTATCGGGACTACAATTGTGACGGCCATCGTGACGTCAGCAGTAGAAGCGATAAGAAATCTCCTGCTCGAGGAATTGAAGACGACGATGGGCTTCAACAGAGCCCAAATCGGTCGCGACCTCAATACAATACACGCGTTTTTTATCGACGCGGACATGCGGTCTGTCAACTCCGTCGCCGTTCAGACAGGGCCGTTCCTGAATTTACAAGGACCGTATGCAAAATTTTGTATTAAAGTAGTAATAAATAATTACGTTTTTTTTAAATAAAATGAATAACGTACAATTTACTATAAACCACGTTTAATTTACGTGCATTTTACTATAATTTAATAAATTACGTTTAATTTACGTGTATTTGTTAATCTAGAGTATAATGTAATTTTATTATAGTATTAAGAAATACTAAAATTATTGTTCTACTACATTAAACTTTTAAAAAGTGCAATTTATTATAAATCACGTTCAATGTACGTGCATTTTACTATAATTTAATAAATTACGTTTTAATTTTAATTTACGTGTATTTGTTAATATAGAGTATAATGTAATTTTATTATAGTATTAAGAAATACTAAAATTATTGTTGTAGTACATTAAACTTTTAAAAAATTACAAAATTCTATTTTTTTCTTGTAAATTCTATTATTCATTTTATTTAGACAATCCCCATGCATGCATTCTCCATGATTTAATGCACAGTCTTTGTACCTCAAAGGGGAGAGAGTTGAACTTCGCTAGGGTCCTTGACGGCAGCCAACAAAGAAGATTCGATGATCTTCGAAGCAGTCATGTAGGGAGATTATCAATTTTTAATCTTGTTGGAGTTCAAGACGACTTTATCGACCAGGCAGAGAATGAAAGCCTGCGGTTTCTTTCACTCCGAGGAAGATGTTCACCTACAAAGGATGAAAATCCATATACTGTTGATGCCCAGGTTTTCGAGAAGTTCAAGTCCCTCTGGACACTAATTTTGTTTACCTTCAAAGGTAAGAGCTTGCTAAGAGGGTAGGCAAGCTCATGCATTTAAAACACCTTAGCATACGAGGATGCTTAGTGGAAGTTATACCTAAGTCGATTTATGATCTCCTGGAGACGCTACATGGATTTGATAGCAGTAAATATTGGGCTAAAGACATCCCTACTTTGACACGACTCTTAGAACTGCGTGCTGCTTTCTACGACATTGTCAGTTTATCGGCGGTCACTGATTGCATGAGCCGATTAAATACAACATATTTGACGGTTGAAGGGTGCGATTTCAGTGTTGGAGAAGGACCAGAAACACTTGTGAAGGTCCTAACGATTCGCTCATTGGTTGCTTTAACTGCTGTGATCTCTAGGTTTCCAGCGTTCCAACAAGGAATGTGCCGGCCAGTGGCGTAGACACTTGGTCCCGTGCGATCGCACCCCCTCAACTTTTTTTAAAAAACTATTTTTATATTTTAATTTTTATATATTAAGATAATTAATTATAACTTGTTTAAAAATAATTGGAATTTAATTGAGATATTATTGAAAAAATGATAACTTATTAAAAAAATAAGATAATTAACAAAATAATTGTAATTTAATTGAGATATTGTTAAAAAAATGGTGTCTTATTAAAAAAATAAGATAATTAACTATTTGTTAAAAAATATTACTTATTTAAATACTCAATCCAAGATTTAGAAAAAAAGAATATCAATGTTGATTAGTTATTAGTACTCTTAATTTATCAATTAAAATTCAATCAATAAAATTATAATTTAATTGATTTAATTTTAAAAGTTTGACAATTCTCTTTTTAAAGTGTTCTTCTTTCATAATTATATGTAATATGTGGAGTATGAAAAAAAACAAGTAAAATAAAGATTAATTAATCACTGAAATATGAAATATGTAGAGCTAAATATGTGGAGCATCATTTTTTTTTTATGATTAATTAATTACGGAAATAAAAAACCACAAAAGTGAAATAAAAATTAATTAATAAACATGTGTTGGATTATGAAAAAATAAAAAACTCTTAAATTAATTATTTTGAAACATGTGGAGCATCATTATATAATAATAAATCCTTAAATTAATTATTTCATAATTAATTAATTACTTAACATGATCCTTAAATTAATTATTTCATAATTAATTAATTACTTAACATGAGTATTATGGAAAAAATTAATTATTTCATAATTAATTAATTACTTAACATGAGTATTATGGAAAAACATGTGCCTGCAATTAGTTACATTGGATCTGTTAGATTGTGGGGGAACTCGAGGCCGCCAATGTACTAGAAACATTGGGAATGTTCCTGCAATTAGTTACATTGGATCTGTTAGATTGTGGGGGAACTCGAGGCCGCCAATGTACTAGAAACATTGGGAATGTTGCCCAGTCTAGACAGCCTCTTTATCGTCAGAATCAAAGTCTCCAATTTTTTCAGAATCAAAGTCTCCAATTTCTCCAATTTTTTCAGAATCAAAGTCTCCAATTTTCTGATAGCTGGATCGCTTTACGGTTGACATACCTTAGCCTTTCTTCAATCACAAATCAAAGTCTCCAATTTTCTGATCACTTTCCGAGCTGGATCGCTTCGACGGTTGACATACCTTAGCCTTTCTTCAATCACAAATTTACAGAAAATTGGAAAACAACCACAAAGCTGCATGGTTTGTTCTTATGGGACTGGTTAAAGATTGTTATTATTCAGTATTTTGATTCACTCAACAAACTATGGGAGTGTTTTTCGTGACTTTTGTTGCAATGATCATCTGTAGTAAAATTAATGCATGTGCTTTGAATGTGTCATCGATTGATGTTTTCTTAAAGGCTGCTGGTTACCTTGATCATGCTATGTTTTCTTAAAGGCTGCTGGTTACCTTGATGGTTACCTTGATCATGCTATGCGACACGACCTCCCTCAGGTTTCTTCTTGTTTTGTTGGTTCAATTTTAAAATAATAACCAATAGAATATAACTTTAAATAAATTGGAATTGTGTGTATGAAAAAACATGTTAATTCTGATTCTGAAGGCATTTACAACATCTAGCAATAATGTACATTCATTCATATACTTGCACAAACAAAACTAATACAAGTATTACAGAAAATTTGAAATTTCTGGACTACATTAATCTGGTTAGCAAAATACTAACTAATTTGGCCAACATCATCCTAACTCCTGATCATGATGGACTTCATCTATCTAGTGCAGACAGAAATGACGTTTGAGACGCTCGGCTTCTAACTATGTCAGACCTTCTAACAATCTAGTCATTTCATCTGATATTCGATTCTAAACAAGATAAAAACATAAGAGCCAGAAGTCAGTCTACAACTCCGCGAAAACGACAAAACGAAAAAATAAAAATTTGTGTTACCTTGAGTTTAGCATCTTCAAGTTCCATTTCAAGCGAACCGACCCTGTTCTTCAGCTGCATGAGTGCCTCTTCAGCCACTGATAGACTTATCTCGGATGTCGGTTTTGAAATTCCAGTAACCTGTATTTTCCGATTCATAGAATAATATTACATTAGTCGATAATACGTTTACTTTGAAGTACTTCCACACACCCTTAGGCTGTCAATAACTGACCTTTAGTACCGTAGTACACAAGCCTACTAACTTCTGAGCTAACTGCAGTTTCTCTTCTTCCGTTTCCTGTTTCAGATCAGACATCGTTATTTACTCATTGCATTACCTTTTTTCGGGTGTTTTTGTTTATGATAAAAGGCTTGCTTGACCAACTAACCTTCAACTTCTTGTCCAGCTGTTCTTCCGCGTCAAAATTAATAAACGGGTTCTTACCGTTTGCTGCTCGAAACTCTGCCAGCTCATCCTTGGCACGTGAAAGAATGGATTCTGTTTTCCAAAGCTTAAACCTAAGTTCTTAGTTTTGACACCCTAACGAATTGTTTTCTTCCTGTGAGAATGAGTAAAACATATACCGAAGATAAGAATACCAATAATAATAAATAGATGACAAGTGAGTTTTATGACTTTTATAAAGAAAAAAACGACTTTTATGATATTACAAACAACGAATAATAACCCCACCCTCTGCTTGTGCTCACTAGCCTGTGCCTCGGCATGCAAATTTAGCTCACTAATATGATCTTTGCATTGAGAAATCTGTTGGGAAAAAACAAAGGATTTGTTTTTCTTCATCTTATTAATCGAAAAAAAAAACATTTGATCCGGAATTATCAACGAATATCACCTCGGCATCTCTGGCAGCTATTTCTGTTTCGAGAAGTTGTACCCGTTGAAGTGCTTCTTTAAGATTCTTCTCCTTTTCATCTGCCGCAAATAGCAATTTTCTAAAATGATCTCTCTCGAAACTTTGTAAATCGGAATCTTTGTTTTTGATATTTTGCATTTGTTCTTTTACACCAAGAAGCTCCAGCTCAAGTTCCTCTCTCTGAAGACGTTGCATCTCAGCTTCTCCTTTGACAATATCGACCTTTTGTTCAAGCACATTAATAGTGAATTCTAGCTCTTCGATAGACCTCTCTAATAGTCTCACTTCTTCTTCCTTCTCCTCAGCATTGACTTTCTGGATTTCAGCCCTCTGTCATGGAAATAATTACAAGAAATTGTAACAACGCCTAATTAACACGCAAACTCGAAACTAAGGTTCATTGAAGTACCGTTTATTAAGGAAACAATGGCACAGAATGGAGCCCGGTGTTTTCTGGAATTCCCATCATCAAGTTCAGATTTTGTAATGCCTGACCAGATGCTCCTTTCACGAGATTATCGATCTGCACATTGGTCCCTTGGAGGTTAGGGAAAAGAAAAAGAAAGGTTCGTAGTAAATCCAAATGTACGAAGAACATACAACAGAGATAATTATTGCTCTTCCCGGGATCCGATCTGGAAACACGTTCACCAAGCAATAATTGGATCCTCTAACATGTCGAGTGTGAGGGATTTCGTTCTTGTTTAGCA
Source organism: Euphrasia arctica (assembly GCA_014843705.1). NCBI lineage: Eukaryota > Viridiplantae > Streptophyta > Magnoliopsida > Lamiales > Orobanchaceae > Euphrasia > Euphrasia arctica. Next base: position 39,585 of record JACOMQ010000235.1, read on the forward strand.
AAATGACAAATTCCTCATTCTGTAGAATAAAATGTGTAAAATAATTGAAGATTTTCGACTGTAAAACTGATATCATAGAGGAAAACAACTGGCTATTTACCTCGTAAAAGCTCCTCAAATGCTCATATAGATCCTCAGTTGATTGCATTCCACGGCTCTACAAGACAACGGGTAAGAGTTAGATGATATTGACAACTAAGAATGAAATCAAACTTCGTACAATTTGAGAGTAGCTATAAGTATTGTTATTAAAATTGTGGGGTGAAGCTGACGGTAACTTTAGAATTCGCAGCCTCTTATAATCCTTGTTCCATTTCCGACACTGGAATTTAAGGGCATTTTTACAATTCCTCAATCCGAAAAAGTTGTCTCGTTGGAAGTAAACTATGGCAAAATTCAATAATTTACTAACCATGGCGATGCCTGGTTACACCATAAGAATGGAGGCCTTCTGCTATTTCAGTGTACAAATTTGCCTCCTTGGCCCCACGTCCTACATGGATAATCAGTATGAAAAAAATATTCAGTTACAATCAAACCAAAACTTGTTTTTTTAGTCAAGGGCTATGAACATTAAATTCAGAACCTGCTCCGCTAACACCAGATTTTGAGTCGATGATAATATTCTCAAGTTCAATGAGATTGGCCTGCAAGCAAAAGAAATATGGATTATTACGAAAAACTACCCCTAAATTTGCAGTATACTCCGTAGTATTTACTTCAGGGTATGGTTCTGTTCTCATTTTGTCCCCTAGAAAGATGAGTGATGTAAATATAAAACTCGAGGCACAAGTTTGGGAGTAAAAATTGTGAAGCTTAGAGAAATTGCAGGATATAATAAAACCAACCTTTATCGTTAAAACAAAGTAACTATTTAGTGTTTATAAGAGGTAGCTGAACAGAAGTTGGATAACAGCCGGGATTCGCAATCACACGTCCACTTTGGATTTCGGATCTAGATATCTCCGTCAATCCATATATACTTCTTTCTGCGTTTATTATTACACAAAAATAGATGTAAACAAAAAAAGGGCATTCGAAGTGTATAAACGAGCTGTGCCATGCAAAATAAAACTCGGACCTGTAATTCTTGGGCCTTGTGAGGCTGACCATACCATTCCTTATACTCATCAACATCTCGGAGCCGAAAGTCCTACATAAATATACCATCATTGAAAATTCAGAGTAAGATAGCATGCTTATGGTAGGTAATATCGAATTACTAAGTACCGCAGAGAGGTCAACTATCTTCAAATTACTCGGGAGACCTTTGATAATTTCCTGTCGGAAAATGATTTACGAAAAATGTTACTTCAAGATAATAGGATAAAAAACACGGCATGAGAAAATATATATAAACAAAAACCTGAGTCGTTCCATGAGGCAAGCAACAAAACACGGCATCGACATTGGTGAAATCTGCATCCTTGATTGCAATCAAGTCCGACTAATCCTGCAGAGTGGCATGTAATGAAAAGTTTGAGACATTGCTCGATAAATTTAGGAAACGACAAATTATAATACACGTTACATACTTGCTTGAACAAATGAGGAAAAACTGATCCAATCGACAACCCAGCTTTCCTATCGGCTGTCATCAGAGTTATTCGAAAGTTGGGATGACCCGAGAGTAGCCTAATTATCTGAAACACGAAAATGCACTCACGGCTAAATCACAAGAAACACATTTTTCATACACAAATGCTTGATAGATACCTCAGAGGCACCCCGATTCGGAAATTTTCGGATTCACGGGTCTTCGATTCTTCCGATTTCAAGCTCTATGGTATCGACGTTGTAACCGATGCTCTTGTACAGAGCCTCCCAACATTCAAATTCCTGACAGAGTCCTGCCGAAAAATAAGGGATCGAATAATTTGTCATATATCTCTATTATCACTCCAAGAATTTCACAACCCATATGCTAAAATCTATATAAAAAAAACATCTTTAATTGATTTGATGTAACAAAGCTAAATAGCCCAGAAATCTATTACTGAAATTCGGAAAAAATAAAAATAAAATGAAATTATATGGATCAGATTTCAAGTAATCACCTGGTGTTTGCCTCGATCAATGCCGATTGAGATTGAGTTAAAATAATAATTTATTTTTTAATAATTTATTTTTTATTATTTTATGAAGTATAAACTCTAAATATATAAACTAAAGAAGTATTTATGAAAAGGGTCCCACTAAATTATTTAAATTTGAAATTAGAAGTATGAATATTGATGTAATCAATTCATCAAGTAGAAATTATTTTTAGTAAACTACGAAACGAACGAATAGTCAAAACCAATAGTCAAAATCCGATAATCCCAAATAATCGAACCATGGTTGCTCACCACCGCCCCAAGTCTCCGGCCGCCGTGAATTTGTCGGAAGAAATCACTCTTGTCCCGCCGATCGACGGCCCACAACCCACAGCGCCCATCAAACGAAGGAATAAAAAGAAGAAAAAAGCCTTAGATTCAGACACCGTGTCGTCAGCTTCTTCGAACAATTGCAGCTGTGCGACGTCGTTTTCGAAAAAGGGTATCAAAATGTCGAGAAACCCTAAACGAATCCGGGTCGGTCCGTTCCGTAGAAGTGTCGGGCCGAGTGAAGTCGATGCACTCGGGCTTCCTCTGGGAATGTCGATTGCCGCTTTCGTTGCTCAGGTTTTTTTTTTCTTTTTATGGTGTTTTCTTCATTCTTCATATGTTTAATTTTGGAATTTTAGTGTTATTTGGATTAAAGGTGACTTCTTTGAGCTAAATAATTGATATATTTCGTGATGAGGTTGACTTCGATTGAGAAATCTTCACATCATTTGATGAGGTTTCTTTGTGCATTGTTCCGTTTTTTCGAAAAAGATTTGATTTTTAACATGTCATATGTATGGCGTTATGTATGCGATTCCATGAACACTAGGGTTTGTCAATGGGGCGGATAGTCGAATGGTATAAAAAATTAATTTTGACAGACATTTGATGAGGTGTTATGAGTTCAATTTCGATACGTTAATAGGTATTGTGTTGGAAAATTGTAGGAAAATGAATATTTGGATTTAGAGTTTATGGAAGGGGATAATGTGTTTGGTTCCATTTTTACATCTAATCAAATTATTCGTGTTGTTTATTGAAATGTGATCAGTGCCATGTTAGCGGTGTTGAACTGTGATGTTTATTTGTAAATATTAAATCTTACAAGAGAGGGATGCTTTCGGTTGTAATAATTAATTGATCCCTTAATATTTCTCGTCTAGTTATATGGATAGGGAGTCTGGATTTCAGATTTATTTCGAATTAAACTGAGGAAGTGTGTTTTGGTAGATTGGACTATTGGAGTGGGGCTTTGATTATAGAAGAATTCAGATTCTAAGCACGAGAGACTATATATGACGCTTGAAAAATGAGAAATGGATCCGAAAAGACTAGTTCTTGAACCAGAAGAATAGGTTATGAGTATTTTTTATTTTATTTTTAATGGAATCATTTCACGCTGCAATAAAGCTTGTCCGAATGAGGTAAACTCTTACATGTATTGATTACATATTGGTTAGATACTTGATCCTAATACAATTTTATTTTTTAGACCGCATATTCTTACTTGAATAAATGATTTCTTTCGATGGTAAGCGAATGGCCTACCAAAAACGCTGTCTTCAACTCCGTCATCTAAAGGAAACGATGAAAATTTGCTTTACTTGTCCAAGTTTTTTTTATCTATTTAAAGGAAACAAAATGATCATTTAATGCATCATATGTTGCTTGTTTATTTTAGGTTTTGGAGAGAAAAAATGCTGCTGCAGAGAACATGTCAGTGGATGATCTCTCCGGGGTATACTTTCTTTAACCTTGTGTTGATGATAACATATCAGTTGCTCAATCTATCATTTATATCCTAAAGATAATTTCTTTTTCCCTTTTAATCGTAGTCGTATTATTCTTTCTGTTTTTGTAAGCTAATAACATCTGTTGCTGCCCCCAATTTCAGATATGTACTTTGGCAGTACGAGAATCTCTAGGAAATGTAAGCTTTATTCTAACCTTTTAATTATCTTGTACTTTGATTTAGCAATCATCAATTTTATTTTATTTTTATTTATTTATTTATGGTATTGCTTGTCCAACCCAGGTATTTGGCGACAAATTTGAAAATTTCGTAACAAACTTCGAAAAATCATTCCAGAGTACATTGATGACTTTGAGATTGATAAGTGATTCATCTGAAAATATCGGTGAAAAAATCGAAAGATCCGTATTTAAAAGGTGTTCTTGTTCAGCGGCAAAAATCTTGCTATCTCGGGATGAACCGAAAATCCCTGCCCGCCTTTCCGAGGCTACAGATGATTTGACATCACTCCCTTCAAAAAACGTCATCCAACAACACCAAGAAGTTTTGTCAGACCCAGCTTTTTCACATACCGAGGAAGTTACGAGTTTGAATTTTTTAACGGGCCGCGAGCTCATTCTACACAATAAAAAAGATGAGCATCTGCTGACTTGTTCGTCTAATTCCGATTTTGATCGATTTTCTATCATAGAAAAATCAGTCATGGAGCAAACCCGTTCGAACGACCTGAAGACGTTCGAGATCGGGCTTATCATGAAAAAAATGCAGCTCAAGGAAAAACAGTTGGAACTCAAGTCAAGCTCGAATCTTCTCGAGAGGTGGAAACTGTCGATGGGTGTTTCTAAAGCCTCGTTCAAATCCGAGAAATTTAAGACTCAGTTACAAGACTCGAGACAGGTTGAGCTTCTGAAGAAGTGCCTGGATTTTCTAGTTGCAGGTTTATTCATCATGTTGTGCTCGCTCGGTTATGGGACGTACGTGTATTCACACAAGAGGATCATTGAGATTACCGAAGCTTGCTCTCCTTATACGGTAAGATTTATCCATACTTTTGGTTATCCATTAAAACAGTGCACATTCCATAAATTGAATGCCTTTTTACAACTTTATCCTTTCAATACACATTTATTTATCCTTATACCACTACTTTTTCAACTAACAACTTTATTAGTTACACATCAATACCTATTATACCCCTAGTTTATATTATAAAACACACACAAAATTATTTTTTCTTAATCAAAGTGTAATTTTCTCTATGCATATAGTGTTAAAGGGATAGAGGGAGTAAATTATAATTCAATAATTAGTTTTAGACGGGGTTAGTGTTGAACTGAACTGAATTCTATATGCTCGATCATAATTCTTGGTCCGTTTTTTTTTTCTTCTTTTCGTCTCAGGAATCGAAGTCGTCTTGGTGGATGCCAAAATCGATGTCGACTTTCAACACGGGCATCCAACTATTAAAATGCCAGATCCAAGTCTTGAGCCGAATGCTATTCGGAGCTCTAATGATCGGGGCCATCGCCCTCTTACTCATCCAACGATCATCCGCTTCTCACCAGACAATGCCCGTCACTTTCATACTCCTACTCCTAGGAGTTGCGTGTGGATACGCGGGAAAATTCTGTGTGGACACTTTGGGCGGAAGTGGGACCCACTGGCTGATCTACTGGGAAGCCATGTGTGGGCTCCACTTCTTCGCCAACACCTTCCATTCGTCGCTGTATTTTATCCTTAATGGGCCTGTCACTGTCGTTGCGGAAAGGGCCCAGCCCGTTTTCTTCGCGTACTGGGCGAGGAGGTTGGTTTTCTTCACTGCGTTGTTGTTTGTGCCGATGCTGTGCGGGTTTATGCCGTTTGCGGGCCCGCGGGAGTGGTGTGCGCATTTTCAGTCACGGGCTTCGGATCTCATGATGTTCGACGAAGACATAGAATAGGTTTTGCCTGTTTTTTTTTTTTTTTGTATTTTTATATATATGTTTTTAAATTAAAATTATTGTAAATTGTTCTTTGCAATCTCCATTTGATTATGCATAACATTGATTCTACAGAATTGTTTTTTTTTTAGTTTATTTCAAAATCTGTTCAAATTTGTGTATTTGAGTTTAGACTGGTTAAGTTCAACCAAAATCGAAGGCAAATGGTCTGTGCGAAAATCCTGTAACCAAAGTCCCAACTCAAATCTTATCGATTAATGATCTAACAAAACGTTTTTCAAACTCAATCTCATAGCGTGCCAAAAGAAAGCATAAAATTATACAAATAAAAAAGCATTGACCTTGACTTTGAACACAAATTGTAGAACAAAATTTCGCTTTCTAAAGATAAAACACAAAAAAACAAAAAAAAAAAAACACTTTTTTAGACGATTGAAAATAGTACGGAGTACTACTTATTTTACAAAAATATAAAAAAGAAACTTCTTATTTTACTTTTTTTTCTTTTACAAATTCAAAAGAGTAAAAAAAAAAACATATTTCAAAAGAAGCTTCTTATTTAACTTTTTTCTTTTAGAATTACAAAGAGTAAAACAAACATTTTTTTTAATCTTGATATCAATCAAAGTGAATAAAATTACAAAAAAAAGTAGTACTGTATTGTTCAACCAACTCCATATATAGCTTCGATATTAATCACTTCTAATCAACAAGAATCACACAAGAAAATGGCCTGGATTTTGACTACAACTCTATCTGTCATCTTGCTCGTTTATCTCCTTCGAAAACTCGTAAGCCCGAAAAACTTCCCCCCAGGCCCGATATCAATCCCCATCTTAGGCCATTTCCACCTTATCCGCAATAACCCGCACCAGGATTTAGCCCGTCTGGCCCGAAAACACGGCCCGATTATGGGCCTCCGCTTCGGCTTCGTCCCCACCATCGTCGTCTCTTCCCCTGCCGCCGCCGAGCTCATCCTCAAAACCCACGACGTCGTTTTCGCCAGCCGACCAAAAAGCCAGGTCTCCAACTACCTGAGCTACGGGCAGAGGAACCTGGTATTCGGGCCGTACGGCCCGTACTGGCGCGACATCCGAAAACTCTGTACCCTGAAGCTCCTCAGCAACCTCAAGATCAGTCAGTTCCAGTCCATGAGACGGGCCGAGCTCGAGCTTCTTGTGGGCTCGCTCAAACGGGCCGCACGAAAAAACGAAACAGTCGACATCAGCGCCAGCGTTTCGGGCCTGAGCAGGGACATGAACTGCCTGATGGTTTTCGGGAAGAAATACGGGGACGGGGATTTGGACGAGAAGGGGTTCAAAGCCGTGATGATGGAGACAATGGAAATGGTCGGCAAGTTCAACCTCGCCGATTATTTCCCTTACATCGGGGCGCTCGATCTTCAGGGCCTGAAGGGCAGGTTCAAGGACCTCAGCAGGATTTACGATCGGTTAATGGAAAAAATCATCGACGAACACGTTCAGAACAAGAAAGTGGACGGTGATCATGGGGATATTGTTGGTACCATGTTGTCTATTATGGAATCCGGTGATGCGGGTTTTGAATTTGATCGAAGGAATGTCAAGGCCGTGCTTCTGGTAAGAACATTGCATAAAGTTTGAATCTTTAACCCATGATCTTGCATAAAGTTTGAATCTTTAACCCATGATCTTGGGTAAAGTTTCATGATCTTGCATAAAGTTTGAATCTTTACTCCATGATCTTGCATAAAGTTTGAATCTTTACCCAATGATCTTGCATAAAGTTTGGATCTTTACCCCATGATCTTGCATAAAGTTTGAATCTTTACTCCATGATCTTACATAAAGTTTGAATCTTTACCCCATGATCGACATTGGATTTTTGTTCGTTCAGGATTTGTTTGTAGCGGGAATGGATACATCGTCGACAGCAATTGACTGGGTTCTATCGGAGCTCATCAGGCACCCTCACACTATGAAGAAACTCCAAGATGAGTTGAAATCGGCCGTGGGCCTCGACCACTTAGTCGAGGAACATCATCTCCCGGGGCTCGAATACTTAAACTTTGTGATCAAGGAGGCGTTTAGGCTCCACCCGATAGCACCCTTGTTGGTCCCACACGAGTCCATGGAAGATTGTATCATCGGCGGTTTTCATGTACCAAAGAAATCGCGAGTACTGGTGAACGTATGGGCCATTGGAAGAGACGCCGATGTGTGGCCCGACCCGGAATCCTTTTTGCCCGAGAGGTTCATTGGAAGCAATGTAGACCTAATGGGCAGAGACTTCGAGCTCTTGCCTTTCGGGTCGGGTCGACGGAGCTGCCCGGGGATACAACTCGGGCTGACCGTGGTGAGGTTGTTGGTGGCACAATTGGTGCATTGCTTCGACTGGGAGCTTCCGGATGGTATGCTGCCCGGTGATTTGGACATGACCGAACATTGCGGTATAGTGATTGCTAGAGCCGAAAGTCTCAGGGCGATTCCGACTTATCGATTGAGTATCTGATTCGAAACATTGAAATTGTCATTGCAAGGAAATAATTAAACCTCATGAGTTAATAAGAAATCATCTATACTATATATAAGTCTTGTTGATCAATTCGTCACACATTAAGAGTTACATTTTTCGACTGATTCATTGCTTTGTAACGAGTAAACAAATCGTCGTAAATTTTCACATCGACCACGTGTTTGGAAACGACTAATATGCAAGTAATGATGTAATCGATCAATATATTATAAATTTAGAATGAGTTGTTGAAAAAACAGCAAAGCTTAAAGGTCAAGAATGATAATTGTGTAAAAGTTTTAGTCTAAAAGTTTAAAAGTTTTCTATTCTTTTTAAATTAAAATTATTGTAATTTGTTCTTTGCAATCTCCATTTAATTGTGTAATCATAATCTACTTTTATTTGTAATTTAAAAAAAAGTGAGGTCTTTTTTGAAATAGAACGTGTATAACATTGATTCTATAGAATTGAACAAATATATTGTGTGAATGTTGATATTGACACTGCTTTATAAGTTCAGTTCAAATTTCAGTTCAAACTCGTTCAGTTTAAACGAATACAGGAATACAAACCATAAGTGCAAAATTTCCGTAAACAAAAAGTACTTTATAGTCTTGTCGATTAATGATTCAATAAAACGTTTTTCAAACTCAATCTCATCGCGTGGTAAAAGAAAGCCTAAAATATTATCGTACACAAGAAAACAAAAGGCATTGACCTGACTTTGTACACGAATTGTAGAACAAATTATTTCTCCTAAGAATATATAAACCACACATTTTTTCACACGCAAATTCATAATAAAAACATTTTTTTGAGACTATTGAAAATAGTATGAAAAGCCTTTCGAATAAAATTATTACTTTTTTCTTATAATTTTAAATACAATTTTAAAAAGTTAAGAAAAAAACAATTTTTTTATAAAGAGAAAAAAACTAATAGTTTCATCCCCGATCGTTGGCTAAAGCCAACATGTCTCACCCCCAACATCTACTTTCATCAAAAAATCTACTTTTATCACGAAATTACACTTATATTACCACAAACATTAAATTACGTAAAAAAACAAATAAAAAACAACCGTACTAAAAATGTTGTTCACCAAAGTTGAAATTACGTCTTCGACGTAGGATACCAACTTTTCGCGAAGTCGGTCTTAAACACTGTCACTTCAGCAACTTCGTTCGCACACACTCAGCTCTGCTTGCTATGTATATTGTTCGGTGAAGTAGTGT
>JACOMQ010000236.1:0-49042 GCA_014843705.1 Euphrasia arctica
CATTTGGGACCTTCTTTCAGACACACTTCACCTTTCTGAACTGTGGCTTGTCCCCTCTCATGTTTGCATGATTGAATTTCAAGAAATAAATAAAACTTAAGTGGAGAGCTCTTTATAGGTTGTTACAGACTTACATAGGAGTATTATAAAAATGACATACACATATATATATACATATATAAATATATAATTAGGTTGAATATTAATCATTTTTATCAGTCTTTGTTATTGCATCAATGCATTAAGATTGCAGAAAGTTTATATTTGTTTACACTTAGGAGTGTATAATTACAAAACCCACCCCTGAATTTTAGCTTAATTGCAAAAAAAAACTTATGTTTCAAAATTAACTTTTTTCTTGTTGTATAAAATCGACGTAAAATCATGCTTTGCGAAGTGGAATGATCTGTTTTTTTTGGGCCAAATTCCATAGTTCAGGGGACTAAAAACGCAATCTTTATTCGTCCATCATCGTTATATTGCGATTTCGAGCTTTCGTCGAAGGGTTCGCGGGTTTTCGTAATGTCAACCTAGTTCAGTCAGTGTGATAACTGTTTTTTTACTTGTTACAAACTTACAACTAAACTCTGACAACAAGATTTCTCCAAAAACCCAACTTGTTGATGGGCCCCCCAACAATTCCTCTGGCTCACATAACAACAGAACAACACAAGTCCCCTTTTTTCTCCTGGTTAAACAAAAACATTAAAAAAATTAACAGCTTAAACAACATCCTTAATCAGGGATTATTCTATAACCACACTGTCTGCCAGTTGGCACCACTGTGCTCAGATTTCTCAACTCTGTCTGCTCCACCTAAAAATAAAACCACACACATATAAAGAGTTTCTGTTTCTCCAAATTCAATCCACAAACAAACACACAAATAAAAATGTCATCTTGCACACAAAGAAAGTGCTTGTTGATTCTCACCGTTCTTGCTCTCGTTCTCGTCTCGGAAGCATCGAGGTTGCCCAAAGCGGCGTACGATTGGGAGCAGATGATGCCTAAGAAGCTTCCGGGTCGATCTTCCGCTCCATCAAGGGGTACGGATTCTGTCAACAAAATCTCCAGAGAGATGGAGACGACGCAGAAGCAGACATCGTCGGACGGGAAAGTTTAGCGATTTTTAGGATCTTTTTTTTCATTTCTTTTTAGCTTCCTCTAACTGTAGGAAATAATTGCGTACACCGTGTCATGATATCGGGTAGTGATTGACAGGACACAAAAGATGTATACTTTGAATGTATAAAGATTGTAGTATTTTTTGTAGTATTTTTTGTTTTCACTATTTGAATCAGATGTTGATTTATATATATCGTTTTCGTGCATATACATCAGAATAAACGAAAGATGATAAGCGATTACGTTTCGTCTCCACGACTCTCTGTGCAGCTGTTCCCTCGACTCGAGATTGGTCAGAAAGAGCTCAAAATTCCCTCTTATAACCTTTTCCCCTCGACTATAATATTGGTTTTTGTTGGTTTAGGACGTTCTGTGTTCGTATAGAGCGCACAGCGGCTGATTCGAGCACCCATGTCTGCATGTGATATCGGAAAGCACTGCAAAGCAAAAGACGAAGCAGTTAATGAATTAATGACATTGAAGACCAAATAAGTGCGCGATTCTACGCTCTTTGCCGCCATTTTTGTCGTGTCGTGTTCTGTTTTCGACCACGTCTACGTCTACGTACTACTCCCTCTGTCCAAAAATAGATGTCACACCTGGTCAACTGCTCTCTTGTTTGGCCGTCGATTACTTATGATAAAAAATATATAAAAATCTAAATTTTATTTTAGTATTTTTTAAATAATTTTTATATAAATTTTTATCTTAAGTAATCGTCGGTCAAACAAGAGAGCAGTTGACCAGGTGTGACATCTATTCTTGGACAGATGAGTATATGTTAGAAGCCGCACATATAACCGTTCGAACTTTTAGAGAAGTTCGACAACTTCATATGTATTATTAATTTGTTAGAAATGCGGATCATATAACAACTCGAACTTTTAAGAAGTTGGAATACTTCACGTTTATATTAGTTGGTCGAATATATTCTCTAATACTCTTCCTCACTTGAGGGTCAATTTCAATCTCACTTTCGATAGAGGCCAAACAAATGGATAGTTAATTTGGGTGAAGTCGCCTCTCGCGGGAGTAGCGTTATTCTAAGGCTCTGATAACATGTTAAAAGTTACATAATCTAATAGCTCGAACGGTTAAAAATAATTGAGCCACATATAAGATCATTTATGTACTCCCTAAGAGTTTGCAGAGTATGAGTATAACGAGTATTGTTGGGTAACTAATGAATGAATTGAGTATGAGTATAATGACTATTGTTGGGTAAGTAATGAATGAGTTAAGTGAAAAAGTAACGGTATTAATGTAAATAAATGAAAATAAGTATTGTAAAGATAAAATTGTTAAAAAACATTTCAGCCCAAACTTGTAAGGGACAACAAAAAAAAGGAAAGTAGGCAAAATTTGAAGATACGGAAAGAGTAGTATTGATGTCATACTTATAGGCAAAAGGAATTGAAGCACATTACGTCATTACGCTTATCATCCTTTTTAGTTAGTATGCATAATGTGCATGTGATTAGTGAATAGTACAAGGATTCAAATGTGAAAAGAAGGATTTCATGAGGTGAAGGATTTCAAACAATATCTCCCATGAGCTGTTGGAAATGAGAAGTTGTAACCTTTTTAATTTACCAACTACGTTAGAAAAGCTGTTTTTTTTTAATACAATTTTCAGTACTCGATCATTTTTTTTTTCACTAAAGAAAATTAAATTACGTTATTTTGTTTCTTAGGCGTGATACAGAGAGATGATTTTACTTTATGTCTCAAATTTTCATGTAAAATTTGTCAAAACAGTTAGACACGCTCTTCCACTTCCGAGAAACCGGTAAGCGAAGATCGAGCCAAAAAGCCGTAAGTGGTGGATGAAGATCGAGCCAAAAAACCGGTAAGCTTGAAAGTCGAATTCTTGATCAAGTCGGGGCGCGTTTTTTCAACGACAACCCAGAAAGCATAACAAACCAAGGCATAGAGTCAGCTTATTTCTAAGATATTGTTTGAAATCCTTCCCCCCAAATCCAATACATCAAGTCATTTTTTTATTACATTCAAATCCTTCAAACTATTCACTGATCACACTTCTTCAAACTCAATTTCCTTTTTCATCAACGCAACGAGCTTCCGTATGCCTATAAGTAGACAGGATCGAAAACAGAACACAACACCACAAAAATGGCAACGAGCGTAATTCCTCGAGCTCATTTGCTCGTCCATGTCATCATTCAGTGCTTCTTCATCTTTCGAATTCGAGTTCATGCAGTGCGTTACGATAGCACATTCATAGCCGAGGTCTTGGAACAACCCCTGAGCGCTCTGTATGACGGAGGAATACTCGTGAATGCAGAACTGAGCGAAGGGCTATATGGATGGGAAACTTTCGGAGAAGCGAAAGTAGAGCATGTGATGTCCGAAAACGGCAATGGATTCATCTATGCTTCCAACAGAAAGAAAGCTTATCACGGTTTTAGGCAGAGGGTTCGCCTGAAAGCAAACAACTATTACTGCTTTTCCGGTAATGCCAACACTTTTCGTTTCGTATATAGTTACTATTTTTCGGTTCAGATGTATAATCTCTGCGATGCATTTGTAGCTTGGTTAAAAGTCATGAACCGCAGAACAGCTGATGTGTCGGCCATTATCAAGACGAAAACGAGGAAAGTAACTCTCAGCGTGGGCTCGGCCCGAAGAGACGGTTGGTCCATGGTGAAGGGCGGGATGTTCTCGAAGAAATCGGGATGGGCCTACCTCTATTTCAGAACCGAGGATGCAGAAGTCGAGTTTTCGGCAGATAGCATCTCACTGCAGCGATTCAGCATTCGGGCGTGGGAAGCTCAACAACACAGTAACATCAAAAAGGTAAAAATCGAACAGGCCAAAAACATGCCCGACTAGTCGAGGCGACTAGGCGCGACTTGTTAACTACATTTACTCGTTTGCAGTTTCGCGAATCGAAGATCCGATTGCAAGTGGTGGGCGAGAACGGCGAGCCGATTCCGAACGCCGCCGTCTCCCTGCACCAGATCCGCTCCGAATTCCCGTTCGGATGCGCGATCAACCAGAACATCCTTAACAACGACAAATACAAGAACTGGTTCATACACAGGTTCAGTAACAGATACACCGTCTTCGAGAACGAGCTCAAATGGCCGGAGACCGAACCCAACAAAAACCAGGAGAACTACACCACCGCCGATGCCCTGGTCAAATTCGCGCAGAGCATCAATATGAAGATCCGCGGCCACAATATCTTCTGGGACAAACCGGCGATGCAGTCGTATTGGGTCCGGAATCTCGGGCCGAGCGAATTATGGGCCGCCGCGGAAAAGCGGATAAATTCGGTGGTGACGAGATACAAAAACAAGTTCATCCATTGGGACGTCATGAACGAGAACATCCATTACAATTTCTTCGAGACGAACCTGGGCGATCGGAACGCCTCCGCCAAATTCTACCAGAATGCGTCTTCGATCGACCACTATACGACGCCGTTTCTGAACGAGTACAACACGATCGAATGCCCCGGGTGCTCCGATGCGACGCCGCAAATGTATCTCGGTAAGATCAAGGAAATTAGGGATAAGGGGTATAACGGTAATTTGGGTATTGGGCTGCAGGGCCACTTCAATTGTTCGGATAAGGAACCGAATCTGCCGGACGTTCGGGCCCAGCTGGATATGCTCGCGTCATCTTGTTCTGAGCTGCCCATTTGGATTACGGAGCTGGACGTGGAAGCAAAGAAGCCCAATCTGCAGGCCCAATACTTGGCCCAAATCCTAAACGAGCTTCACTCGCACCCCTACGTGCAAGGCATAATCCTTTGGTCCGCTTGGAGCCCTAACGGTCAATGCTACAAAATGTGTCTGACCGACGACAATTTCAACAACTTGGAAACGGGAGACGTTGTCGACGATTTCATGTATAACATCACGCATGGCGGCTACAACCGGCGAACCACCACCGACGTTAATGGCTTTTACGAGGCTTCACTTCCGCACGGTGATTATAAGCTCGTGATTCAACGTGACTACGGATTAGGGAAAAAAATTCGAAAGAAAATTCATGTCCGACAAAATACCAATTCACGCATTCTTCGCGTTACCATCCGCAATTAGTGAAAGAAAAGTTGAAAGTGTTTTTTTTTTTAATAAATAATACAAATATATTTACACAAATTATTATTTAATTAGTCCATTATTATTATTATTAAAAAAGAGGGAAACTTTTGATATTGTTATTCGTCCATTAATATACATGGTCCGTCGAAAATATGACAATATACAGTATATGAAATTGTGCATGTAATATTTTGTGTTATTCATCTAATCTTAGATAGAGTTCAATTATTCACCGTCAGCATAAATAAATTAAAACCATATCATTGTTTGGTTGATAACACGTAGTTTCAAGATTTTCTTTTATTTCACTATCTTTAATTTTATTTTTCGGTTTTGATGATCATTATTTTGTTGAATACACTTAGTTTGAAAAAAGAATAATTAGTAATTATTTAATGTTGTTTATGTGAATATTTGGCATGTGGGAAATATCAATTTGTGATTATTATTACAATATATATATATATATATATATATATATATATATATATATATATATATATATATATTTATGGTTTTATCTATGCTTACGGTTGGAATACATCATAAACATAGAATAATTCTAAAGTACATTTATCATTTTCAAATGCATTGAATTATATGTAGAAAAATATTATTAGAAGATATTTATTTTTTTTGTATTAAAAAAATTGAGCAGTGACAATTATATGTATTAAGCCAATTATTTAATTTTTAAAATCTACTGTATTAGTTAAAAATAAAAGTGAAATATGATGTCTTAAATGCACCTTAGAAGCTTCCCATACATAATCATTCTAAATATAAATATAATATTATTATATTAAGTGCACACATATACAAAATATGATGTATACATAATACATTTACCGTTAATATACTTATATACTCCATAGTTTAGTGCTCCAAGAGTCTTAAATTATCAATAATTTTTAAACAATTAATAATTTTATTTACCCGACGCTAGACCTAATTAATTACTTGATAGGGTGAAAAAAAACACCCCTATATTACGTGAATTTATATTTTGTACTCAACAATCAAATCATTCTAATTATTCCTATATTTTTCTTCAAAATTCTCATTATTATTAATTATAAATTTGGTTTTAAAAAATCCAAATGAAATGATATGGAAATGCATCATTATCTTCGTGACAAAAGCCACCCAAAATATATACTTGCCAAACTAAATGTTGTTAAATTTACCTATAAATTTGGTTCATCTATTTACACTATAATTTAGTTACCACTTTTGCCCAAACAACATGACCAAGTTCATACACTTTAATCACTTGCTCTTCGTTGCCATTCAATACCTCGTTCTTAGTTCTCAAACCAACGCGATCCCTTACGATAGATCGTTTACGGTCGAGTGTCTGGAAGAGCCGTTGAGTCCTCAATACGACGGAGGTATAATATCGAATTCAGAATTGAACGAAGGGTTGAAAGAATGGACGCCGTTTGGAGATGCGACAATCGAGCTTCGATCGTCCGTCAGTGGAAACAAATACATCGTTGCTTCCAACAGAAATCAATCCTTTGATAGTTTTTCGCAGACAGTGTATCTGAAAAAAGATCAACCCTACACTTTGTCCGGTAATAAAATCTATATATGTTTAGATCTTTCTATATTCAAATGATGACATATAGTTTTGTATGTAACTGTTAAAGGTATTATCATTTATCATTAATTTTGTTCTTTTTTATAATTATAAGATTAGTAATAACTTGATTAATAAAAATAATAAAAAATATAAAACAATTATTCTTAATTTGAAAGTGTATTTTTGAAGCGTGACTTATAAATTAATAAGTTAAAATATCTTCTTTTTTCATTTAAACTTCAATATTTTATTTATTTATTGTATAGCTTGGTTTCAACTTAGCCACTCAAAGGCTGACGTGGCAGCAATTTTCCAAACGTATTCGGGCAATGTAACTGTTGGTTGGGCCTCGGCCCAAGAGGGTTGTTGGTCCATGTTGAAGGCTGGGCTGACTCCGAATATTTCAGGCCCGGCCCAACTCTACTTCGCTTGCAACAATACACAAGTTGATATATTTGGAGATAGTTTTTCATTGCAATCATTTACTCTTCAAGAGTGGGAATCTCACCAACATTATAGTATTGAAAAGGTACAATAACAATATTTGTAGCTTATGAACATTTTTATATATAACTGAATTGATCTGAACTGATCTGCAGGTGCGCAAAACAAGTGTGAAGCTGCAGGTACTGGACGAGTCCGGTAATCCAATGCCGAACGCCACCGTCTCCATGAAGCAGAAAAAAACCGATTTCCCGTTCGGGTGCGCGATGAACCAAAACATCCTCCGAAGCCCCGCGTACCAAGCTTGGTACCTATCCAAGTTCAGTAACCGAGTCACCGTATTCGAAAACGAGCTCAAATGGTACTCCAACGAGTACTTCCGAGGCCACGTGGACTACTCAGTATCGGACGCAATGGTCCGTCTCGCCCATGACAACAACATAATGATCCGCGGACACAACATTCTCTGGGAAAACGAAAAGTGCCAACCGGGCTGGGTCCCGGGGCTCTCCAAGGATGACCTGGCGGCCGCCGCCAACGACAGGGTGAAATCGGTGGTTACCCAATATAAAGGAAAGCTCATTCATTGGGACGTTATGAACGAGAACATGCACTTCAACTTCTTCGAGACTCGCCTCAACGACCCGTCGGCTTCCACCGAGTATTATCAGAAGACGAACATGATCGACCCGAAAGTGCTCCCGTTTCTTAACGAGTACAACACCATCGAGTGGCCCGCAGATCCCCAGGCCGGGCCGCACAAGTACCTTCAGAAGGTCAAGGACACCAGGGATCAGGGGTATTTTTGGAAAATATATTTGACCCACTAATATAAGATAATATATATGTCTCAACTATTTATACCACTTTACTCTCAACTACTTTATTTTTCACCTTTACTTTTTGGTCAACAAGTCTCAAAATTTACTTCCTACTACTTCACTTTTTAATTTAAAAATACATTTTTACCTTTACTTTTTGGTCAACTTTAGTCAACCAATGAATATATAGTTGAGACAGAGGTTAGCTAATATCAAGTTGTCCAACTTCTCTAACAGGTATAACAACAGTTTGGGCATCGGAGTGCAGGGCCACTTCAGCAACAACCCGGACCTGGCGGCGATGCGGGCCTCGCTCGACATCCTCGCGCAGGCCGGGCTGCCGATTTGGGTGACCGAGATGGACCTGGCGGAGGGGTTGGGCCGGGCTTACAACCTGAATCGGACATTGTACGAGCTTTTCTCGCACCCGGCCGTGAAAGGGATTGTCCTGTGGTCGGCCTGGAGCCAAAACGGGTGCTACATGATGTGCTTGACGGATAATAATTTCGTGAACTTGCCGACGGGAGATGTTGTCGACGCGTTCATGAATCAAATGACGCATTCTGATTGCTGCAAGATACACGGGAGGGCGTTGGATCCTGAGGGCTACTTCGAAGCTTCGCTCCACCACGGACTTTACGAAGTCGAAATAAGTGATGTGAACGGAGGAGTGATCCGGTCTTCCGAAATCGATGTTCGGCCGGAAGATGAGGCGTCGACGCAAGTTTATCCGGTGACAATCAACAACAAATACTAAAGACTTATGAAGTATTTCCATGGATTCGATCGTGTGGATGAATTTTATGTTGCGGAAGTTTGTAGTGTATGTTTTTCTAGAATAAATAAATTTAAGGATCTCCTTTGGTCCTTTAAATATCTAAGTTTGTAAGTCGGAGTTTTACAAAAATATATAATATAAAGAATTTTTTTGGTTCAGAAAGAAGTAGAATATCATTCTACTACTTACTACGCTCTCAGCCCAAACCCTTTACCAATAAGTCCCCAACATGCTTACTACTTACTACTGCATACACTCTCACCCCAAACCCACACCCAGCCAAATAAGACTGACCTTTATTTATTTATATTTTGAACTATAGTATAAAACTTTCAAAAGTTATCTATATTACAATTTTCTTTTATTTTTAGACACATTTTCTTAAATTTTTATTTACAATTTTTTTATTTTTTTATTTAAAAATATTCTATTTTTAATTGAAATTTTAAAAATAACAATTTTTTAATATATATTCTCTTAATTCAAAAAAAATGCAGTACTTCCTTTTAGTCTGAGAAATTATTATTTATCGAATGCATAAATTATTAGAAATAGAGTGGATATATTATCTGATATAAAAGAGAGTAATATATACTATTTTGTTCTAAATAAATCATCACACATTTACACTTTAATTGAAGATTGTGAATTGTAATTTACCTATACAAAAAAATTGCCCAGCTCAGCCCGCTTATGTTGAGAAACAACTCCATCAAGAAAAAAATAAGAGAAAATTAATACATATATAAATGGAATATATATACATAAATTAAGCTTTGGTTTTTTTTATAGATATAACTATATACTATTTCTATCTGGTAGAATTATGTACATTTTCATTATTTTGATATCTCAACCAATTATACATACTTCAAAAAAAAATTACTTTAATAATTTACTTTTAAATACACGTTTACTTCTATTTTTTCATTTATTTTTAAGCTTGATTTACAACTAATTTATTTTTTATTTAAAATTACATTTTAATCAAAAATAAAAAAATAATAGTTTTTTTAATACATATTGTTGTATTTCAGTGTATAATTTTCTGGAATAGTAGTAGTTTTTTGTTAAATCGACCCCCTAAACAATATTTCTAATTACGTCACGGGTCATAAGCATGTTGAGAAACAAAAGAAAAAATTAAAATAAATATAATATGCATAAATGGAATAAATTGTAAAGTCTACATAAACTCAACAACACATAGCTAGTCCTAGTCCGAGAATCATGCTAACTATTGTCTTTACAATTTGATCATAATATAATTAAAGCTTTCACAAAATACAAAAGAAAGAGTTATGTTTCAATAAAACAAAAAGGAGTATACGGAGTATATTTTAAGATTTTCACCACACGTGAATTTTTAGGAATATATTCTACTCAAAGAATTTAATCATTCTCTAGTTCTGGACTTCTGGCACATTTTTGATATTTTAAATAATATTCTATTCCTTCAAAACAATTAATTGCTTGAATTTCGTACAACTATTTTCAAATTCAATGAGCATTTTTACCTATAAATGAGGTTCATTTTCCGTGTTTATTAAATGCAAATATATTAAATACTTTTGCAAAATATGGCAAAGTTCACAATATTAGATTCTAATAATATTTTTCTTTTCTTCGTCGTTCAATATCTAATCTTCTTTTGTTTTCAAGCTTATAATGCAATACCGTATGATAGCTCATTCACTCTCGAGTGTTTGGAAGAGCCGCCGGCTGCTCAATACGAAGGTGGAATCGTAGTGAACTCAGAACTGAACGACGGATCGAACGGATGGACCTCGTTCGGAGACGCGAACATAGAGCATCGAATATCCGACCTCGGCAACAAATTCCTAGTCGCTTCCAAGAGAAATCGATCATTTCACAGTTTTACACAAACTTTTCACCTAGAGGAAAACAAATATTACATTTTCTCGGGTAATTAATTTCGTTTAAACTACTCATATTTTGAATTGAATTAATTGTTGAGAATATAGTTTTTTCATTTTTTACATTATTGTAGCTTGGTTGCGAGTGAGCGATCAAAAAACTGACGTGGCGGCGATTTTCGCGACGAAAACAAACAACGTAACTCTCGGTTGGGCCACGGCCCAATTTGGTTGTTGGTCCATGCTAAAAGGTGGGCTGGTCCCGAATACTTCCGGCCCGGCCCAATTATACTTCGAGGCCCAAAACACAAAAGTTGACCTATGGGGAGATAGTTTTTCATTGCAAGAATTCACTCATCAAGAATGGAAATCTCACCAAGACTACAACATCCAAAAGGTGCGCAAGACGAGCGTGGAGCTTCGGGTGCTCGACGAGGCCGGCCGGCCAATCCCGAACGCCTCGATTTCCGTGACACAAAAACTCCGGCACTTCCCGTTCGGTTGCGCGATCAACTCCGAAATCCTCGCGAATACGAAATACCAAAAATGGTTCCTATCGAGGTTCAACAAATCCTACACCGTATTCGAGAACGAGCTCAAGTGGCCCTATACCGAGCCCTTCTCGGGGTACGAGAACTCCCGTCCCCGACAAGATGGTCCGTTTCGCCGAGACCAACAACATCTCGATCCGAGGCCATTGTGCCCTTTGGGACATCAAGAAGGGTCAACCCGGGTGGGCCATCGGTCTTCCGCGAAACAACCTCTCGAACGCCGTGAAACGACGGCTAAAATCGGCGTTGAGTCAATACAAGGGGAAGTTCATTCATTGGGACGTCGAAAACGAGAACATACACAACGATTACTTCGAGGCTGCTCTAAACGACAAAAATGTTTCCGGGAAGTTTTATCGGAGGGCGCATGAGCTCGACCCGAAAGCGACTATGTTCATGAACGAGTACAACGTGATCGAAGAGCCCTCGGATACGAACATCTCGCCGCGAAAGTACGTGGAAAAAGTTCTAGAGGTCAAGAAGCAAGGGAATGTCACTATTATGGGTATAGGGGTGCAAGGGCATTTTAGGGTTTTGGATGCCGCGTATGTTCGGGCCTCGTTGGACATTCTAGGGCAATCGGGATCGCCCGTTTGGATAACCGAGCTCGACGTGGCGGCCGGAGGAAAGCAAGCCGACTACTTGAAGCAAATCTTGCCGGAGCTTTACTCTCACTCGGCCGTCAAAGGTATTATCGTTTGGGCCGCTTGGAAGGCGGAAGGGTGTTACCAAATGTGTTTAACCGATAATAACTTCAAGAACTTAGCTACCGGAAATGTGGTCGACGCCTTCATGAGGAAATTGACGCATGCCGAAGACCTTGAGTTACGAGGGAGAAAGACCGATTCGGATGGTGTTTTCGAAGCTTCGCTTCACCACGGTGTTTATCAAGTCCGAGTCCATCGTCCCAACGGACTTCGTTCGGGTTCTAGTCTCAGAGAAATTGACGTTCGACCTAACGGGAAGGCCTCGAGCGTTTTTCGTGTTACCATGAACGATAAATAATGAAATAAATTATCTGTCTCGAATAAATGATCACATCAAATACGGGTGTTGGATAGTGACCTCTCTGTTTTAATAAATTTAAAGGCTTTGTCCTTAGTTGGTTAATTACTAATAAAATGTTAATTGACTCAACTTTAATATCAACTTTAATATGATATCAAAACTTGCTCAAAGATGATATATACTATGGAGTTAAGCCTTCGTCTAGTGTTGATCTCAATCGATTGATTGTTCTTGAAACCCTTCACTTATCGCACGCATTCACTCATATCTATGTGCGTGTATACTGAGTTCAACTCTTTCATCATTTTGTTATTATTCTAACACTAACTTCTCATTCCAAAATGATGTGTTAATTATTTTTACCTACAAATTGTAAAGAATAAATACATAATGGAATATATTGTAAAGTCGATGTAGACTCAACAACACCTAGCTAGTCCGAGAATCATGCTTACTATATATATTGCTTTTCCAGATTGATCATAATACATTTGATTTGAAGCCTTCACAAATCGTAAGAGTGAATTATTTTTCTCTTGAAAGTATATTATATTTTTAAATTCTCATCACACGTGAATTTTTAGGAATATTTATGAATATATATATATATATATATTTAACTCAACAATTTCATCATTCTCTTATTATTCTGACACAAATTTTCTTACAACTAAATTCCAATTCAATGAGCATTTTTACATATATATAAATGAGGCCCTCCCAAGTTTATTTAATTTAATAATTCAATCCTCTTACAAAATATATGGCGAAGTTCACAATATTGGAGTCTAATAATTTTATTTTTTCTCATTGTGGTTCAGTATCTAACCTTCTTTTAAACTCTTTACATTTTTGTAGCATGGCGCTGACGTGGCGGCAATCTTCGCGACAAAAACGAACAACGTAACTCTCGGTTGGGCCACGGCCCAAAAGGGTTGTTGGTCCATGCTTAAGGGTGGGCTGGTCTTGAATACTTCCGGCCCAGCCCAGTTATATTTCGAGGCCCAAAACACAAAAGTTGTCCTTTTGGGAGATAGTTGAACCCCAGGACCCTTAACGTTATCCTAACTCTCTAACACCATGTTAGAAGCTACGTCAATTAACAGCTCAAAATGTTAGAGAAATTGGACAACTTAACATTTACATTATTAGTGAGTTGAATATATTTTTCAATACAACGAACATAAGCACGAGTTATCCATGTGAAAAAAACATCTTAGATTCAATGTGGATTTACATAATCGCACACACTCAACGTGTATTGTATACAAATTAATATACGATAATACTACTACACCCGATTACGTACCGCTCTCGGAGTAGCATCTACGAGACCCAACCGAAGGAACTCGTAGAAAACATCGCTTAAAACTTAAAACAGAACTACACAAACAAACTCAAAAACAGAATCCAAAAACACTCACAGAAATATGAAACAATCCAAGGCAATAAGCGGATTATCGATATCTTCCATGACGACATCATCCACATCCCGACGACTATCCTGTTTAGAATTACGACCGATCAAATTGTCCCTTTTCAGATACGGACTAACCCCGTTGCTGAATCTTCGGCTCGGAGAAGGAGACCTGATCAAAGCTCTGTTTTGCAGCCCTGTTTTTTGATCATGCTCTTTCCTGAAGCTCTTCTGTCGAGCGAAAGTCGGGGAAGGCGAGATCGCTCGTGCTCGTTTCTTAGGCGTCGGGGGGAAGTGATTCGACCTAGTTCTCGGAAGCGGCGGGTGGTATTTGATCACGTGCGGATTTTCCTTGGCACATGACCACAAAAACTCGTCGGAAAAGGATCGATCTTTCGAGGTTAGAAGCGATGAGGAGCTCGAAGTCGAGATCGTCGAGGAGGTCGGGCAGTTGTTTGTGTTGCGATGGCGGCGGCGATCGGTCGAGGAAGCGAGCGAGGAGATCGTCGAGGTGGTCGAGGAGGAACTCGTAGTTGTCGTCGACTCGGAGGGTATTGTGGTCATTTTAGGTGGGGTGGGAGTTGGATATTCGGAGATGACGAGCTTGTCTTGGACATGGTTGAATGAGTATCCCTTGAATTTTTTCTTCTTCGGTTTGGTGCATTTGCTAATGCAAGAACCCATCTTTTTTATTTTCTTGATTTTGGTGTGTGCTTTAAGGATATAGTAAGGTTTTGATTTTTGAATAATGATTGTTGGAAAAGAAAAAGGTTTCCTTTTTTTAATTATTTTAGTTTATTTTTAGAAATTTGAAATGAGTTGGCGGGTTATTTAACCGTTGGGGCCGGGTTGTAACGGTTATAATGGGTCAGAAATTGAGAAAGGGAATGATGGTTTGTTTACTTTAATTAGTATTTTGTGATTTTAACTTTTAAATAAAGTTGCATGCATTTTCTTTTTTAATTGGTCAACTGTTGAATTGTAGACTTAATTAATTGATACGTTTTGGTATTTTCAAATTACATGATCAAGAGTAGTTTACTTGACTAACCGAAATGGGGTTAGGTAGATTTTGCTAGATCGCGAATAAAATGAGTAATTATATTGTTTAATGAAGTGTGATGATAATTCAAAAGGGAAAATAATATGAACACAATACATAAAAGCATATTTTATACTCTGAATTATTTATGTACAATTTTTTTTGTAATTTATAAAAAATATTTGTGCATACATATACGAGACATAACGAATATTGTTTTATTGAAAGTCCTTAAATTTATGTTTTTAAGTATGTGACGTTTATTTTTCAATCTCTTAAAAAAAGTTAAAACACCTCTCAAAAAACACTAATACTCCTTAATAAAACAAAATCCCTAAATTTTAATTTAGATGATTTTCCTTTGTTATAAAATTGATAAAAAAAAAAAAAAAGGTAAACAAAATAATATTTGGTATACATTTTGCATAATTATATTTGGAATGTCATTCCAAATAACCGCAAATCTCATATTTTTAAACATGGTATTCGAAAAATACGTACATTGAATGTTATGGAATGACAAAGCTCAACGAGACAAAAGTGAAACTCAAAAATGAACATTAATAAATTACATATAAAAAAAATGACATTGAATATTAGAATATTTTCTTTCGAATGAAAAAAAATCACAAAAAGATAGAAGCTTTGACTCGAAATTTAAAAAATTTAAGTACAGCAGTACTCCTATTAATTTTGACTTGTTCTTGATCAAAACTGGACTCGGAAAAAAATGTTCTTCACTCTATTGATTTTTTTTTTACCTCATTTTATTAATTTAATTTAATATATTTTAATAAATTTACATAAAATTCATTTTCCATGAAATAAATAAATTACATGCATGCAAAAACAATAATGTTAAAAAATAAAGTCATCAACAACAATAAATTACAAACAATTATAGTTTCATCATACACATACAAATTAAGTTACAAACAAAATTAAAACATGCCCAATCCAACGAGCATGTAACATACAACAATCCCACCTTGTAGCAGGAAATACGTACATAAAAATTGAGATAATGAAAAATAAATACGTACGTGCAAATACTTCAAGAAACATTAGATATAACCCGGCCCGTGACAATCGAACGAACATGTTACATATGAAACGGGCGAATTCGATTAATTGAAAGGCGACACTTTGGACTTGTTCTTAAGATCCTTTGCAGCATCTGCAACAGATTTCCCAGCTTTTCCGATACCCTCGGCTATTTTCTTCACGGCTTTGGTTGAAATCTTATCCTTCACGACTTTCGGAAAGACGCTTCCATTCTTTCCCCAGCTGCTGCTGCTGCTCGAACTCATTTTTCTTTCTCGCGATTTCTTTATGTTGTGCGTGTGAGCGTGTGTATGTTTGTGTTCGTGTTCGTGTGTTTGATGGTGTGATTTCTTAAGGAATGAGTTGGGTATTTATAGATTAGAGAGATCGAATGTCGGAGTGACTAACGGGTTAAATTTCCTTGTTCTTTCAAGAAAATATAAACGACCACATCAAATATGTGTGTGTATGTGTGAGTTTAATTTAGGAAATAAATAGGTAATTAAATATGTGTGTTTCCAATGGTGATGACATGAATATAAGTATATTAATAATTAAGGAAATTTCTAAAATATAATATTGTAACGTGTTGGTGCATAAAAATGAAGCATGAAAGTGTAAACCCAACATTATGCGTGTGGGGTTTACATGCACATACCAATTTTTAAATTTGTAATATATATTGTTACTATTATAAATTTTAACATTATATTAAATTTTATGTATGGTCAAAGTCTATATATATACTTTGAGCAGTTTGATAGTCAAAGTCCATGCCAAGAAACATATGAGGGTTATGTTTACATGTTAGGGGTATGTTTGAGCTTGTGTTCGTGTGTGAGGTAGCATGGGTTGTGGGATTATCATTCGACAGATCGGCGGGCGGTGGTCGAACGTGAAGATTTGGCTGTCGATCGAGAGTGTTCGACTAGCTATACTGATATGAATGAATGTTCGAATGTTAATAAGATCGAATGTTAATAAGATCGTATAAAATATCAAAACTCGTTTTGCTTAGCTATGCGGATCGGTTTTTAATTCTAAAATATAAAAATATGAATATTGTTCAATTTTGAATATAATTAAACATCAAAACAAACATTCAAATGAAAGTGAAAAAATATCAGTCCGTACTATATAATGAATTAGTTAATTAAGCATTAGAAATTAAAATTTTTTTAATGAAAAAACGAAATCAAATTCAATTTTACACAATTAATAATTTGGCTTCTATTTGGGGTTTCCGGTCAAAAGTTGACCGACCCGATTAGCAATTTGACTGATTAATAGGTTGTGTATAGGGTCAACGAAAACGTGTAACCTCCAATTAGTCATTTTGATCACCTATCGAGTTATTATAGAATATGTGAGTTTCATTAACTAGATATAAAGTTTATACATTAATTAAATAGTGTGTTGTAATTCAAAAAAATATTTTAAATACTTATTGATGGCAGTATTTAGTTAAATAAACGATTTTGATAGTATGTGTTGCATGGAATTGAAATCAACGTTACCGTGTGCACCCCCACCACACTAGACCCACACGTTATACTATATGTTTACCTTTCCATGTCTCACTTTTACAAATCACAACAAATACATATACGTACATATACATTATATATGTGTGTTGCATGGCATCTCCATTCTTCATTACATACATCACACTAATTTTGTATACGTAAGGTTATATATAACTTTCTTTGAAATAACAAGGAATTAGCCAGTAAATTTACGATCGAAAAATCGAGCAAGGGATCTCGATTAGATAAGAAGAAGAAAGAGAAAAAAAAAAAAGATGAACTCGAGCTGCAGCAACGACGAATGGGGAAAGAAGGGGAGTACTGTTTTTCCAAAAGTCGAGAGGGAGAAGGTCTCGACAATGGTTGTCAAGAAAATAGCAAAGGGTCTCGGAAAAGCTGGGAAGTCCGTTGCTGATGCTGCAAGGGATTGTAAGAACAAGTCCAAAGTCTCGCCTAGTTGATCAATTAATTAAATACATCGCTTCATGTGTTCGATTTTCACGTTATATAGTTTATTTGATATGTGTGTAGTATTTTGTGACTTGTGATGGTGTTGTACAATGGGCATTCATATCATGTTTTTGTGTATGAGAAATAAATTGTTAGCACTTTTTTTTTGTTCTTGATCAAAACTTGACCCGACAAAAATTGTTCTCCACTATTGATTTTTTTTACTCATTTTATTAATTTAATTTTACCAAGAAATATTGATCAATTTAAATTTTATTATTTTCTCAATCCCAGTACAGTACTTCAATTTTCTCATAAGGTTTGGCCCGACCCTAAAGTCCCGACCCTGATGACCCCTGAAATCTCTATTTTTTCAATTCAAACTATTTTTTAAATTCAAGTAGTACTCGACAGTCAATATATAATTAAATATTTTAAGATATTGTACATATATTTCATTTTCCATGAAATAAATAAATAGTTACATGAAAAAACAATAATGTAAAAAAAAATAAAAAATCTCAACATCAATAAAATTACAAACAATAATTATAGTTCCATCACACACACAAAATTACAACGAGCATGTAACATACAAGATACAACAATCCCACCTTGTAGGAAATTACATACATAAAATCTGGAAAAAAATACGTACATATTAATACTTCAAGAAACGTTATCTATAACCCCGTGACAATCGAACGAACATGTGTTACATGTATATGAAACGCCGAAACGGGCGAATCCGATTAATTGAAAGGCGACACTTTGGATTTGTTCTTAAGATCCTTTGCAGCATCTGCAACGGATTTTCCAGCTTTTCCGATACCCTCGGCTATTTTCTTCACGGCTTTGGTTGAAATCTTATCCTTTCCGACTTTCGGAAAGATGCTTCCATTCTTTCCCCAGCTGCTGCTGCTGCTCGAACTCATTTTTTTTTCTTGCGATTTCTTTATGTTGTGTGTGTGATCTTGTGTATGTTTGTGCTCGTGTTCTTGTGTTGATGGTGTGATTCTTAAGGAATGAGTTGCATGGGTATTTATAATTAGAGAGATCGAACGTCGGAGTGACTATAACGGGTTAAATTTCCTTGTTATTTCATGCAAATTATAAACGACCACATATATGGTGTTTAATTTAGGAAATAAATAGGTAAATATGTGTGTTTCCACTTTCCCATGGTGATGATATGAAACACACCCATATATAATATGTAAATTAATTAAGGAAATTTACATAAAAATGAAGCATGAAAGTGTAAACCGCAACATTACGCGTGTGGGGTTTACATGCACATACCAATTAGTAACTTTTTAATTTTTTTATTTGTAATTATTAGTATTATTAATTTTAATTATATAGTACCATATATTATGTTATATTTATTTGAACGAGAAAGGGCCTAATTAATATACTATCAATAGTCAAAGTCTAAAAATCTTGAGTTTGATAGTCAAAGTACGTGCCAAGAAACATATGAGGGCTGTGTTTACATTTTAGGGGTATGTTGGAGCTTGTGTTCGTGTGTACGGGCGTCGGGCGGTGGTCGAACAATAAGATTTGGCCGCCAATCGAGAGCGTTCGACTTGCTAGACGACTGAATGAATATGAATGAATTGAATGTTCGAATGTTAATAAGATCGTATAAAATATCGAGACTCGTTTTGCTTAGCTATGTCGATTGATTTTAATTAATCTAAAAATATGAATTTCGTTCGAGTTTGAATATAAACATTAAAACAAACATTTAAATGGAAGTGAAAAAAATACTACTATAGAATGAATTAAATTAAGCATTAGAATGAATAGTGTTTTTTTTTTTAATTGAAAAAACGAAATCAAATTCAATTTTACATAATTAATAATTTGGCTTCTATTTGGGGTTTACGGTCAAAGGTTGACTGACCCAATTAGCAATTAATTTGACTGATTAATATATATGTTGTGTAGGGTCAACGACGTGTACCTCCTTAATTAGTCATTTTGATCACCTATAGGCTATAAGCTATATCACTCGATATGTGAGTTTCATTAATTAAATATGCGAGTTTATACAATAATTAAATATTGTTTTCATGATGTTACATTTCAATACTAGTGTTGTAATTCAAAAATAGATTTTAAATATATGTACTGATGGCAATATTTATTTAAATATTTAATTTTGATAGTATAATTCATCCATGAAATTGAAATCAACGTTAACGTGTGCACCCCCACCACGTTAGACCCACACGTTACAATATGTTTACCTTTTCATCATGTATCACTTTTGCTGTTTTGCAAATCACAACAAATACATATACGTACATATACATTATATATGTGTGTGTTGCATGGCATCTCCATATATCATTAAATACATCACACTAATTTTGTAGTACGTAAGGTTATATATATACATTCCTTGAAATAACAAGGAATTAGCCAGTAAATTTACGATCGAAAAATCGAGCAAGGGATCTCGATTATAAATACCCGATCAACCCCAGCTCTTGGAGATAAGAAGAAGAAAGAAAAAGAAAAAAAAAAAAGATGAACTCGAACTGCAGCAATGGCGGATGGGGAAAGAA
The DNA here is from genome assembly GCA_014843705.1 of Euphrasia arctica. NCBI lineage: Eukaryota > Viridiplantae > Streptophyta > Magnoliopsida > Lamiales > Orobanchaceae > Euphrasia > Euphrasia arctica. The sequence continues at coordinate 20,321 of JACOMQ010000236.1, forward strand.
GGGGAGTGTTTTTCCGAAAGTCGAGAGGGAGAAGGTCTCGACGATGGTTGTCAAGAAAATAGCAACGGGTCTTGGAAAAGCTGGGAAGTCTGTTGCTGATGCTGCAAAGGATTGTAAGAACAAGTCCAAAGTCTCGCCTAGTTGATCGATCAAATACATCTCGCTTCATGTAATCATGTGTTTGATTTTCATGTTATATAGTTTTATTTGATATGTATGTGTACGTAGTATTTTTGTGACTTGTGATGGTGTTGAACAATGGGAATGCATATGTTTTTGTGTATGTGAAATAAATTGTAAGCACTTTTTTTTAGTCGAAACGGAACAACGATTAAAAACTATATGTTCGGTCGATAATGATTCGCGAAGTAGTATGGTCGATCGTCGTGCAAAAACATTCAGGCGGGGGTCGAGCGAACATAATGTTACCATATGTTCGATTCTATTTGAATTTTTGTCTGGGTACACAAACAAACTTGTTCAACAATGAAAATTATTGATCTTAAATTAATAATAATGGACTACTAAGTACTAATTAATCAAAGTGGTAATTAATATAGATTAGAAGTGGTGTTGCCCGAGTCAAGTTTGATCAAGAACAAGTCAAAACTACAAAATTTGTGGTCATAATCTCATCGTACTAAAAAACTATAATACTCTTGTCCCCAACTTTTATTCTTCAATTGAAATTCATGTATATTTAAAAAAGAAAATATGTACGTGGATGAAACTTACCACAATTAATATTGGAGTATATAAGTAGAGCTTAATGAATTGAATATATCATAAATCTTATATAATTTTTTTTAATACTAATTCATGTTACGAATAAAGTTTCTTTGAATTTGCGTTGGTTGTTAGGTTGCAATTGACCAATTAAGCAAAATTTGAATTTTATTTTTTTAATTTTTATGGTGTTGGATTCTTAGTTCATCGTTGCATTTGATGATCAGTTCAAAATCGGATTGAAACAAATCGAAATCAAAATTATTGAGATTTATGACTCGGAAACTAGATTTGATCTCGAGTTAGGTTCTATTTGAATCGAAATAATTTAAAAATTAAATAAATTATATATATAATAATTAAATTAATTTTTTGTATTTATGAAATTTTATTTTTATTCAAACATTTGTAATATCATTTTTTGGTAAATAAAATATTTAAAAACTTCAATTTTCCGGCCACATGTGAAATCGAATTTTTATATTTATTTGGATGGAAATAAAATCGATTTGGAATTTTTACCGGCCCGGTCCGTTCGGACAGGACCAACCGATCCTTATACGGTCATTTTCAAGTCTGGTCCAATTTTTTAACACCATGGCCCCAGTGTCTACCCTTTCTAGTTCATGTGCTTTTCATTCAACAGGCCCAATTTAATTATCAATCGGATAGGCCCATTGAAATAGTTACACAGAGAAGCCCACCGTTTCAGCCCAAACAACTTAAACTCGGCGAGCAAAACACGCTTTCCAACGCTAAGCAAACGGATAAAGTGACGTCACTCCGACTTCCGTCTCGATATATGCTTTTTCACCCAAGATAAATAAATAAATAAATAGAATACAGATAAAAATAATAACAGTGCTGAAGAAATCGAGTTCGGAAAGTTATGGAGTTTGAGGTGAGAGTAGTAGGCGGAATCGAAAGCTGCTTCGTCTCCCTTCCCCTTCCGCTCATCCAAACTCTTCAGTCCGGTTACCTCCCTCCGGTTCTCGCAATCGAGCTCCGGTGCGACGCGCGCCTCTGGCAGGTGGCTTGGTGCGGCTCCGCCTCCTCCTCCCCTTCTTCAATTGAGGTGATGTACGGATAGTGAAATAAATTCCTGTTTATCAAGTTTCTACGTGTGTGTGTGTGTGTGAGTGTGTGTTTAGGTGATTTGACAATTTGGGGGCGGGGTGAATTTGTAGATTGCTGGTCAGTACGCAGATTGCATTGGATTGGATGATCATACTGTGGTTAAAGTACGTATGGTTAGTAATTTGCCCAAGGCTACGCTCGTGATGATCGAGCCCCTCACGGAGGACGATTGGGAGATTTTGGAGCTTAACTCTGAGCTTGCTGAAAGTTCTATATTGAAGCAGGTGATATGCTTGATCCTATGCTGGATTGTTCGTTGTTTATGTGCGTGTGAAGCTTTAGTGCATTGTAATCGTTGTATGTTTTCAACGGGTTTGAGAACTATTATTTTCATGAATGCAACATTGATGGAGATTTTTGAGATGGGTTTTTGGCCAAATTTTGCAGGTTGGAATTGTCCACGAAGAAATGAGATTTCCGTTATGGTTGCATGGAAAAACTGTTGTTATGTTTCTTGTCATGTCGACCTTTCCCCAGAAAACAGTAGGTAACCGCTTGGAATTTCAGAACCCTTAATATATCTTTTGAATGGGATAGGAAATTATTTGATTTCTGTATCAGAATAGTCTAGCAATGTGATTCCGTTCATCTTCCTTCCAGAAAGAATCTTGGTTAATATAACATATGTCGACAATAATGTAATATTCTTATTCACTTATTCCACTTGTGAAACATTCCAGTCCAACTTGTGCCCGGAACAGAAGTCGCAGTGGCTCCGAAGAGACGTAAAAATCCATCTTTACATTCTTCAGAGGAGGACCGTACAGTTGCAAAAGCACAATTGCGAGTTCAAGATTCTGACAATAGATTCATATATCAATGCGAGGAGAATGCTGTTAAAATGGATGTAGTGTTCACCTGTGGTGCTTTCATCCATCCAGAAACAGCTAAAAAATATGCTTTCAGTCTGCTTCAGTCTGTAGTGATATCTCCTCGATTATCATCAAAAAGAAGCAAGAAAAAGCTGCAATCTAAAGGCAGTGGAACTGAAAAGGACTCCAGTAATGGAAAACTTACCGATAAGCATGATGTCGATCAATTCGTGATTCGTATATTTTTGTCTGAGTCAGTGACTCATGGGCACGTTATGCTATCTCAGTCTCTTCGCCTTTATTTGGGAGCAGAATTACACTCTTGTAAGTTAGTTGGTTAAATATTTGAATGATACTTGAGAATTTGGGCTATGAGTACCACAACTCCTTTTTTTTTTTTTTTTTTTTTGTCTCTTGCTCTGCTTATTTTCAAATGCATGTGCGGAACTTATTATATATATATATATATATATTTTTTTCAATCAGGGGTGCATGTGAAAGGGTGCAACATTAGCGTGAAAAAAGAAATTCCTCAAGTTTCAATTTCACCTTACAATTTCAAGATAATTCAAAGCAGTGAGGCTTCCGACAATAGCGGTATAGAAGTTGTAAACAACCATGAAAATCTTAAAAGAAAAGATGCCCTTCAAATATTCAACCCACTTGCTGAAATGGGTATTAGTGATTGGTCTATGCATGAGAAGATTATTGCAGCTCTTTCTTCTGGATCCTCCCAAGATGCTGCCAAAGAAACTACTGCGAAGACTGAAGAAACAAATGCTAAGGCTGGCCATAAAAATGGTTTATCGTCTATTTTACGTGTGTGGTGCCTAGCTCAGCTTGAGACTGTTGTTTCAAATTCATCAGCGGATGTAAGTTCATTGGTTATAGGAAGCAAAACATTAATTCATTTGCGAGTAAAAAATCACAGATTGGATAGACATGGCAAGGTGCAAACATCTGGTACCAAATTTCCGAGAAGCAGAAACCAGGATGAAGAACCATCAATTGACGTCCTTTATATTTTGTCGATTTCGGAGGAATCTCCGCTTGATGGAGAAATTTATGCATATGAACTTGCATTTGACAAAAGCAGCAGTGGAAGTCGTACTCTGAGTAGTTTAGATGGTATGCTTAGAAAGCTGCAAGTTGGTGATATTGTTTTCTCTCATGCAGCACCTGAGAAACCCACTGACGACTTCCTTAGTGATGCAATTTCTTCATTGGATTGGATGGGTACAGCCCCAGCTGATGTAAACTACAGTAGGTATTCTTTCTCCTAGTTTCTTTTCATTGTGAGTGGCTACATTATTCTATCTTTATGTGAGAAAGCTAACTCTAAATAATCTGTGCATAATGTTTTGTAATCTTAAAGTTCGAAATTTGCAAAGTCTTGAAACTAGGTACATAATATATATTTTTAGCAGAAAATTTCATTCCACCTACTACTAAAAAAATCATTTGAACCGCTAGTAGTTTGCCTTAGCATGAGACAACAAGGTTTATCAAAAGAGTGAGCAATGTTCTTGTTACAGTTTCGGCTCCTACACTCCACCCCACCCCCATTGCATCATTACCATTTCTTCTAGACATCATTGTTGGGGTTTTAATAGTTAGCTATTTATTCATGGTTTGAACTTCATTTCCCAACTCAATGTTTGGCCTGCAGGGTTGACAACTTTACTATCTCTTTCTTCTGGAATGTTGTTCAGTAGCTATAGTCTTCCATTGCCTGGGCATATTCTAATTTGTGGACCTCCAGTAAGTCTCATCAGAACTAGCTCATTCTCTTCCTATTCTTTTTGGTGGGAAGAATCAAGGATCAATATTTTAAAAATCAAGATGGTATACTTAGTAGAAGCATGCAGATTTTTCTTGACAAGAAACAAGTTACTTTATTATAGAACAATAATTGTACAAAAGAAAATCCGCCCTTCCAAAATGAAGCATACAAATGAAGATAGCACACCTATCACTCAGGGATTAAATATTTTTATTCAGGTTTTGGTTTCCGAATAAAAACTGTTAGTGAGACCACATTCTAAAAGAAAATTTAAAACATGACCAAGCCTTATTTTAGTCACAATAATCAACTTATCTAGTTAGAAAATTGTAGATTGTGGTTCTATGAAGCAGCATGATTATTATCTACTCATCTACTGCATTGATGTTCTGCAGGGTTCTGGAAAAACATTATTGGCCAAAGTCTCTGCTAAATCTATTGAAGCATGTAAAGAAATATTGGCGCACATGTAAGGTTTTTTTTTTTGTTTTCTAAGTTCCCAGATGCTATTTGTAGTTCTATAGTATAGTACTCTTTTTTGAATTTACCATTTCTGCTTGTAATATAAAGTTATAAGTAAATCAGTATAATTTCTATATGAATTTGAGTGCATAGCTAATCTGAGTATTTCCTGGACCTGGATTGTGGTTTCCCTTGTGCAGAGTGTTTGTATCTTGTTCTAAACTCACTTTGGAAAAGCCTGCAACTATCCGTCAAGCACTTTCTGGCTATATCTCAGAAGCTCTAGATCATGCACCCTCTCTCATTATCTTGGATGATCTTGATAGCCTAATTGCACCTTCCTCAGAATTAGAGGGATCTCAACCTTCTCTGTCATCTGCAGCATTAATTGAGTTTCTCGCTGATATATTAGATGAATACGAGGCAAGACTTCATGTTGTCATAACTTCCTTTTTTCTGCTGAATCTTATGGTTCTTGTATTTCTAAAACTTGAACTGGAGTACTAGTGGTTAAAACCTTTTTTTTTTCATTCCTTTCTTTCTTGCCCGCTTGCTTTATTTATTTATTTATTTGATTTTCCTTGTGGATATTGGCTAACAGTGATTTCACACTTCGTGATTTTCCCCCATATGGTAAATTCATCTACCAACACATGAAATGTCTCATCTTGTTAATAGTTTTTAAACAATCACACTTTTCTCGATTAGAATATCATTTCCTTGTTATGGAAGGACGTAGGACATGGAGTGGTGTTGAGAAATATTGTCTGGTCATCTAATTTTGTTTGTCTTAAATAATGTTTTTTTTTTGCCTATTGATGCTTACAGGAAAAGCAGAGGAGCTTTTGTGGAATTGGCCCCATAGCATTCATTGCTACGGTGCAATCCCTTACTAGTTTTCCACAGAGCTTGAGCTCTTCTGGTTGGTCACTCTGCATTTCATAAGCATTTTTAAGTTCATTCATTCAAAAAAGGACCTAATCTTAGACCTATAATTTGTTAAATTCAGGGAGGTTCGACTTTCATGTCAATCTGCCTGTACCTGCTGCTGTTGAACGTGCTGCCATGTTAAGACATGAGATCCAGAAACGATCCTTGCAATGTTCTGATGATCTGTTGTCAGATATTGCATCAAAATGTGATGGATATGATGCTTATGATCTGGTATTTAATATATGACTGAACTTCAATTGATTACTTACGTAAATTATATTCAATTTAATTTTGACAAAATTGTCCCGTGAAATAGGAAATACTGGTCGACAGATCTGTGCATGCTGCCATTGGTCGCCCATTTTCGGCTGATTTAGGCACTGGGGAAAAGAAGAATCCTACTTTGCTCAGTGATGACTTTCAGCAGGCAATGGAAAACTTTCTACCAGTGGCCATGCGGGACATCACCAAACCGGCTGCCGAAGGTGGCCGCTCTGGGTGGGAGGATGTTGGAGGTCTTGATGACATTCGAAATGCTATTAAAGAGGTAAACAGTAAAAATCAGTTTATAATGTCTTGTTGGATGCTGGTTTCTAGTTGAGCCTAAAATTCTGCCCAAGTACTAAAGCACATGGGATAATTGAAGGCAGTTACTCTTAAGTTTTATGTATTGCCTTCATAATGTTTCTGATCTGTTACTTTTGCATTAGATGATAGAACTGCCTTCAAAATTCCCAAACATCTTTGCACAAGCTCCCCTGAGAATGAGATCCAATGTTCTCTTATATGGTCCGCCTGGGTGTGGCAAAACCCATATTGTTGGTGCTGCTGCTGCCGCCTGTTCGCTACGCTTCATCTCAGTGAAAGGGCCCGAGTTGCTTAATAAATATATTGGTGCTTCCGAACAGGCTGTAAGATATATATAGTTCACCTTTTACTTTACCTAATGTTGTTGGAGATACATTTATGATATAACCCATGTACCAATCAAGTATTTTTTTTGTAGGTGTGCACATGAATAATAGTGCATCACAATCAGAAATTCTATAGGCTATTGATTAACATGAATGTGCCTTTGCAGGTTCGGGATATCTTCTCAAAAGCAGCAGCTGCAGCTCCATGCATTCTCTTCTTTGATGAATTCGATTCTATTGCTCCAAAGAGAGGGCATGACAATACTGGAGTAACTGATAGAGTTGTTAATCAAGTCAGTTAATTTTTTTTCCTGTGAAACTGTTTATCTTTTTCAATATCCTTTTGTCAATCATTTTTTGCTCTTCATCACTAAACCCTCATTACATTATCTGGCAGTTCCTGACAGAATTAGACGGTGTTGAAGTCTTGACCGGTGTATTTGTTTTCGCTGCTACAAGGTAAAGCTGCGTTTTCTAGTTTGTGGGTTCACGCTCATCTCGGGTTCAGTGTTCTGAGACATTTTCTTGCGATTTTTTTTCGGTTGTCGAGGTCGATACCTTATATACTTTTGCAATACTTTGTGTTTTTGGCTTTTGTAAACCAGTCGCCCAGATTTGCTTGATGCTGCACTTCTACGGCCCGGTAGACTGGATCGACTTTTATTTTGTGATTTTCCCTCACATCAGGAAAGGTTGGATATTCTCAAGGTCCTGGCCAAAAAGGTTGGTGTCATCTCTTCTATGCATGTTCCCTTTTCCTTTTTTTTTTTTTTTTTTTTTTTTAAAGTTTTGATTACACCATGGTTATTATTCACAAGGTGATTGTTTGCACTGCAGTTGCCAATGGCTGCTGATGTTGACTTGGACATCATAGCTCCGATGACTGAAGGCTTTAGCGGAGCCGACCTTCAAGCCCTTCTCTCTGACGCACAGCTAGAAGCAGTTCACGAGCTTCTGGACAGTGAAGACGGCAGCACAGCTGGGAAGATGCCTGTGATCACAGGCCCACTTCTGAAGTCCATTGCATCCAAGGCTAAGTCATCAGTTTCAGAAGCCGAGAAACGAAGATTGTATGATATCTACAGCCAGTTTCTTGATTCAAAGCGATCTACAGCTGCGCAGGTCTCTCTCTCTCTCTCTCTCTCTCTCTCTCTCTCTCTCTCTCTCTCTCTCTCTCTCTCTCTCTCTCTCTCTCTCTCTCTCTCTCTCTCTCCCCCTCTCTCTCCCTCCTTCTCTCTCTCTCTCACACACACACACACACACATTTGGTTCTATCACCCTCTTGATGATGTAAATTTGAAAATAAAGCGAAAACGGTTCTGTAATTAAGCGAAAACTCGAGTGTATTTTTTGTCCACAACCCTATATTCATACGTGTTTGTGTTTTTACGTGCAGTCGAGAGATGCTAAAGGAAAAAGATCGACCTTAGCTTAATTACTCAGGTGTACAGGGCACAACTGCAGAGTATACATACATATACAAATAGCATTTGCAGAATTGCAGGGAGTCCAAGTTTTACTGTTGTATTTTCAAGATATCTTCCTCTATTTATTAATGAATAAAGGTTTCAGCCTCAACACGATACAGATGAAGTATGTGTGATTTCCATGATTCTCATTACCTCAAAAAACACGTATTCCTCTTCTTTCTCAGAGAAATAAGATCACTTCATTCAAAAAATACATAAAGATGAAGTCTTATTTTTCTGAAAAGGAGAGTTTTTTTTTTTCACAAAATGCAAAAAAATATTTATTTATTTATTGCAATAAAATAAATAATCTATTTCTCAGCCTTCTATACTAGCAAATTGAAAAGGGATATTCCAACGAATATGACAAGCAAACCAAGAACCAAAAGTTTCTTGTCTTTATTAAAATTTACATCAAACATGTGTCATGACATGTGATGTGAAGCTTGAAGATAGGTTATTTTCACCAAAAAAAAAGATACAGTATGTTATTTTTATATTATAATGGTTCGATTCATGTTGAATTTCATTATGAAATTCAGTACGAAAAAATTACATTCAAAGCTTTCGTATCGGATCATAATGAAAATTTATAGTATGTCGAACTATATTGAAATTCTATATTAAATCAGATCGATAAATAGTATAAAACTAGGCCCGCAGACCCGACCCGGCCCGACTACTCCCATCTCTCCGGCAAAAATTCCCATAACTTTTTTCTTTAAATTGAAGCTGAGAAATAATGTGACTCGATCGTTAACCAACACACACTCTCTCTCCAAACCAAAAAAAACAAATACTGTTGTTACTCCTCAGCCGTTGGGATCGTGACCGGAATCTGACGTCATGGCAAGCTCCGCCGCCGGCTCAACCGTCGACGCCCTCTCCGATCTCAAAATCAATGATTGGGAATCATCAGCTCCCAATCTACGGAAAAACCTCCCGATCCTCTCTCCTCAACAGGTTCGCTTTTCCTAAATCGTTTGATTGTGTGCGCGTGCATGACTCGACACGGTTGAATTGTGATTGGGTGTGATTTCTAGACGCTTCTCTCTCTGTGTAGGTGGAGCTGGCGAAGATGTTATTGGATATGAACCAGGGGCATTTGTTCGAGCACTGGCCCGAGCCCGGAGTCGAGGATGGTGAGAAGCGTGAGTTTTTCGAACAGGTGATTGGTTGCCCCGGATATAATTTTCGTAGTTTATGTATCTGTTGATTTGTGTGGACGAAATTTGAGATGGGATCTTAGTTCAGTTTCGATTTGGTTCATATATGCTTTTATCCATATCATTTAGTTTACTCTGTTTGGAGGTCAGATTTATAATCCGTTTAGAGATGCCTCGTCCCGGTTTTCGTTGTAAAAGTATATCTTCATTTGTGCATTTTGAGTTAGAAGAATACATGGTTTTGTTCTGCTTATTTTGAGTTATATCAAGATTATTGGGAGATTTGCATCTTAAATGTTGGCATGTTTTCTTTCATTTTAGGTGATCATCATGCTCGTGTTATCTATTTCTGACCCAACATAATTTATACATTTGTTAGTTATAACTTATTAATATCAGGAATTATCATTCTGAACTGAGATTTGTCTTTATGTTATATGACCCAACTTCCATTCACACTGCATTGATTTTAGTTTTATCTCTGAATGATTCTCACTTTTTCATTGTTCCTTTCTCGTTTTGTTTCATTCTCTCTGTTTCAAGTGAAAAGCTCAATTGCTTCTTGTTTATGTATTTTGAAAATAAATTCCCGCAGGTGAGCTGAAATGTGAATTGAATTTTCGACGTGAATTAAATTCTTGGTTCATTACTCTCGTATTTCAATGTTCTGTTCTTTCAGGTTGCTCGACTTGATGCAAGCTATCCTGGGGGCCTGGCATCATACATCAAAACTGCTAGGGAACTTCTGGCAGATTCAAAGGCTGGGAAGAACCCGTATGATGGTTTTACCCCATCCGTAAGTTATAATCTGCATGAAGTTTATACTTTCTAAAGGAATTAACATGTGCAAAATACCTCTGGGATTCAAGTAGAACTTTTTGGCATTTTTGTGCAACTCTAGATTTAAGGGAAAATATCTTATGGATAAATTTTAGTATTGGTTTCCTCTTCTATATCATCCTGACATCCTCAAAGATTTTCAGTGAAATAATTTGATCGTATAGGTTCCGTCTGGGGAGGCTTTGACTTTCGGTGAAGAAAACTTTATCCAATATGAAAATGCTGGTGTCCAGGAGGCAAGGAAAGCTGCATTTGTCCTTGTCGCTGGGGGCCTTGGGGAGCGCCTTGGCTACAACGGTATAAAGGTAACAGTCATATTTTATATGTTGATCTTTATTGTGTGTGCTATTTTGGTCATGTATACTTTCTTTAAATCCAGTCCCGAAAGAAACTCTGTATGATTACAGGAAAAATCAACTTCAGTTCTTTGACCATCTATCCTTGCGCTCGCAGGTGGCTCTGCCGTTAGAGTCTACAACTGGAACATGTTTTTTACAGCACTATATTGAATCTATCCTTGCCTTACAAGAGACTAGCTGTAGGCTAGCCCAAGGTTTGTTGATTAAGGTGTTTTAGCAATCTAAAACATCTCTAACTTTCACCGAGATCGAAAGTGTTACTCCTAAATGTCTGCTCAGTAATGAAACACTTCCAGCATGCTTTTTTTTTCTCACATGTAGATAATTTCCTGGTTGTGGTAATTCGAACTTGAATTGATATTAACTTGATTAAAAACTTTGAAAAGTGGTTAGACATGGAAGGGGAAAAACTGCGGTAGAAAATTGCTTCGCAAGATTAAGTTTCTGGTTGTTAGAAATTGAGCTTGTTGGCTTTAATTACAGCTCATTAATTAGTTAAGAGTTTCATATCCGGCCAAAAACTTCGTCAGTAATTTCACCTTAAGAATTACTTTCTACATATGCCTATAGTAATTACCATCTCATATTTTCTTTATATGTTTTTATTTTTCAAAAACTTAGGTGAAGGACCAACAGAGATTCCTTTGGCCATAATGACATCAGATGACACTTATTCACGTACTTTACAGCTCTTGGAAACAAATTCTTATTTTGGAATGAAATCCTCTCAAATAAAATTGTTAAAGCAGGTAAGTAGCTGGTAATTCCCGAATTTGACGCAACCTTATTAGAGTTGATTACAACGTTCCATGTGGCTTTTCCAGGAAAAGGTTGCTTGTTTAGATGATAATGATGCTAGGCTGGCTGTGGATCCAAAGAATAAGTACAGTATCCAGGTAACTTTTACATAGTAATATTTTCTTGAGTAAATAACACGTGGATGTGAATGGTAAAGATGAACTGCCTCGTTAATTATTTCAGAAACATAATTCTTATTCAATTTTTGCCTAAATTTTCTATAGACAAAGCCTCATGGCCATGGTGATGTCCATTCACTTCTTTATTCAAGTGGCCTCCTTAAAGAATGGTATTTCCCACGCATGGGTTTCACATCATTAATGTTTTTCAAACAAGTTTTATTTGTTAAAACATTTTCTCTTCAAACCAATTTATCTCTTTATTATGATTTACCCCGTGTTTTCCATTCAGGCTTGATGCTGGTCGAAAATGGGTTTTGTTTTTCCAAGACACTAATGGTCTCCTGTTCAAGGTTTAATAAACATAAGATTTTCTGGCATTATTTGTCTTTTGTTGATAAGATAGTCTTTTAGTTTCCTAATTTCAATTATATTTCAAATTACAGGCAATTCCATCTGCGTTGGGTGTGAGTGCCATCAAAGAGTACCATGTTAATTCTCTAGCAGTTCCTAGGAAAGCTAAGGAAGCTATTGGAGGGATTACCAGGCTCACTCATCAAGACGGTTAGTTATAATGATAATAAATTTATATAACACAGTAACCTTGTGAATCATCTTGAAAGTATATTTGTTGTATTATATTATCTTCGGAGGATAAATATTTAAATTGACTACTCCAAAATTGATCGCTGAATATGTTAAGTCTTGGCATAAATGACATTTTAATAGAAAGATAATTTTTTTTACTACTCATAACACTTTTTGTACGGAGTCTGCTTTATATTATTTCTTTTGGTTATTAACATAAAAAATGGCCAGGGAGGTCAATGGTGATCAATGTGGAATACAATCAACTTGACCCATTGCTGAGAGCTACAGTGAATCCAGATGGTGATGTCAACTGTGAAACAGGATATTCTCCTTTCCCTGGAAACATAAACCAAGTATATATTTACTTGAACTAACTCTTCATTTGTTTCTCTAACTTTCTTCCATTCTATTTTTGTTTGTTTTTACTGTGGTGGAGACGTAAAAACTCTGATAACTTCACTGTTATCTAAGCTTTATGTTTGCATACTAAATTATCTTTGTTTGAGTGTTGAATTTTATCAACGTTTTGTGCAGTTGATTTTTGAAATAGGCCCATATCTTGAGGAGCTTTCAAAAACAGGAGGTGCCATAAAGGAATTTGTTAATCCGAAGTAAGCTCTCTTCCTACGGTGGAGTTGCTCCCAGTTGATTTTAACCTAGCTTATTAATCGTTACTGATTTCTCTTTTACTTCAGATACAAAGATTCTACCAAAACCGCCTTCAAATCATCAACTCGGCTTGAATGTATGATGCAAGATTATCCAAAAACTCTTCCACCTTCAGCTAGAGTTGGATTCACTGTAAGCATAAGCAAATAAATTATATACTTGTCTTTTGTTAAAAATAATCCTATTTATCCCAAATTTCTTATGGTATGAGTTTCTTGTGAGTTATTATTTGATTTATTTTCTACTGCAATCATTCAGGTTATGGATGCTTGGTTTGCTTATGCACCTGTGAAGAACAACCATGAAGATGCAGCTAAGGTATGAAAAAAGTCGTTAATTCATTAGGATTAAGCATCCATCCCTCTTTTTAAATTTTAACTCTTACTAGTTCTTCTTTAGCGTTTCATGCATTTATGTCTAGAAATAGATTCTGGATCTCACCATCACTTGCATTGAAATTTCTTAGGTGCCTAAAGGTAATCCATATCACAGTGCTACATCGGGAGAGATGGCCATCTATAGGGCAAACAGCCTTATTTTGAGAAAGGTATATATATACATGAATTTACTGAAATCAAGAAGAAAAATCATATTTAAGGGCTTGATATTTGTATCACGATGTAATATAGTTTAAACCTGTACATCTACAAGCCTTTACATTATTGTCATTTTTAAATCTTTATATTAGTATTGCTTTTGGACTCTGCAATAATGGAAGTTCAAAGGTCAATTTCTTACTGCAAGTATCGGAATGTTATTACTTTGATTGGCTTGCTTACCCTATCCTGTTTCTCACTCATTTTTTTTTTCCTCATTTTACAGCTGTTTCATTCCTTTTTTATTTTATTTTTATTTGCATCATATGCCTCAAGCCATCAACAAATACATTGTTTAAGCATCCATTTAATTTTTATTTTTATTTTTCATCACAGGCTGGTGTTAAGGTAGATGATCCTGTTCAACGAGTATTCAATGGACAGGAAGTGGATGTATGGCCGCGTATTGCATGGAAACCCAAATGGGGGCTTACCTTTTCAGATATTAAGACCAAAGTCAGCGGAAATAGCTCTATCACTGGAAATTCTACCCTTGCTATAAAGGGCCAAAACATCTACCTCGAGGATCTTGCCTTGGATGGAGCTCTTATCGTAGATGCTGTTGATGGTGCAGAGGTATATATTTAAAATATCAGTATCATGCTTTTATGAAACATTAATTATTTGTTTTTTTTTTCATCCTCCAGTTTTTCTGGACATGTAGACTTATATTTAGTGTTAATTACAAAAACTACCATGAATTTTGGTCTTGATATATATATATATATATATATATATATATATATATATATATATATATATTAAAAATAAAAAAGTCCGGAGTATATAATTTAGGGTAAAAATATATCTAGGACATGTTTGCATTATTTAGAGATGTATATGTAATTTAGAAAAATAAATAGGTTTTCTATTGATCCCAATGTATTTTTATTTCTTCTCAGTTAATTAGTTAGTTAGGTGAACCTGTTCCAGAGACAAATTTATGATCTCTACACGTTTACATTATAAAAAGAGATGATTGAAAGAGTGCCCTTGAGGTCTGATCTAATTACAAAAAAAAAACGAGTAATTTTCAAAATTACAAACATACCCCTGAGCCGTCTTTCAGTGTTAAAATTAGACATGAATGGGGCTTTTGGAATGTTTTCTGAATATGAATGGTAAAATGTAAGAAAAAATACAATCTGAGGGATAGTTTTTATAATTTCAAAAGTTGACTAGGTTTCTTTTGTAATTATGTTAGACCCCAAGAAAGACTACCTTTTATAATCGGGCCTTTTAATTACTTTATCACAACTTGAGCATAGTTTTCTGGGGTGTGTTCGTGTTGTTTGATGATGATTCATGATTTGGATGAATTGAATATGATTATCGTCATTTTTCTCAACAGGTCAAAGCCGGAGGCTCCGTCAAGAATGCTGGATGGATCATTGAAAATGTCGATTATAAGGACACCTCAGTCCCCGAAGAAGTGAGGATCAGGGGTTTCAAGATAAACAAAGTCGAGCAGATGGAGAAAACATACGGAGAGCCTGGAAAGTACTCGTTGAAACCTTGAGAGCCGGTTCTGAAAATCGAGACATGTCTGGTATATTCCTTTGTATTATGCAGTAATATCTACTCTGAGAGATCAACTGTTTTGTAGTTACTCAGTTTCTTAGATTTAATAAAATGATTTTTTTTTTATTTCTGGGAGGGGCGATTTCTGCAATTTATCATAAAGTTTTGAGGTGATCTGAACTCATCCGATTCATGTAATCCTGCAATGAACAACTGGAAATTGATTCGGTTTTTTTTTCGTGTTCTTCTCGTGGACTGGAAATCGTACAAAAACTAGAGTAGCTGGAAATTGCAGGGACTCATTTGCAAAATTCCAGGAAAGTTCTATACGTTTAAATTTAGCCGTTTTTTTTTTTCTTGGGTTGTTTTTTTAGTCTTTATGGAAAATGCGTTCACGCTTATATATAATATGTGCGTCATGTTGTCC
This sequence comes from Euphrasia arctica, assembly GCA_014843705.1. Taxonomy (NCBI): domain Eukaryota; kingdom Viridiplantae; phylum Streptophyta; class Magnoliopsida; order Lamiales; family Orobanchaceae; genus Euphrasia; species Euphrasia arctica. The sequence goes on from JACOMQ010000236.1 coordinate 35,643, forward strand.
GTGAAGGTAGGCGACTCGTGAGTCATGACTACGGAAGTCGTTCGCAGATATATGAAATTAATTTCTGGCCGTTGGACCAAAATTGAATCCATGGCACACCGTTGATTTAGTTCTATTATTCTTTACAAAGTTTTATGGTCCATGTAATTCACACGCCACGTTCATAGATTTTAATACACACACGTATAATAAACAAGGAGAATTACAAATTTTTTTTTTCAGGATCGATTTTGAGTGTTTTTCGCATTTTCGGATTAATAATTATTTTCTGCTTAAATAATTTTTTCGTCCATTATGCACCTTTAGAATCAAAATATGAAATATTTAGATGAATACATATAAAAATATACACGCATATAATAATATATTATTATAGAAATTTAAAATATTTAAAATTTATTATTTGGAAAATACTGTAAATCGTTTTTTTTTTTCTTGGAATATTTGACCAGTATTCAATATTTTGAAAGGAAAAAAAATATTATTTTTCCAATAACTTAACCTTTGGGAAAGAACTACCATAATCTGTATCATAAAAAGAAAACGGTCAAGGGTTGTTAGCTCAGTTGGTTGAGCACTTGAATTGGGGACTTGAGGTCCTTGGTTCGAATCCCAAGACATTGCAATTGACCTATACCAAAAAAAAAAAGAAAACGCAACAGTATACAATTTCAAAAGTTGTCCTAAAAAAACATTTATAAAATTTCTATTTTTTTCTCCAAATATAATATTTTTCCTAAAAAACAAATTTTTTGATTTCTTCTTACTTCTTAGTGGCCCCCCTTAATTCTATTCATATACCTTCTTTGGACCGTTTGTTATACACAACACGGTTTCAAAAACAATCTTCCAACCCAACCCTCTATATATACTCAAAAGACAACCATTTTTTCTACACAAACTCCTTTTTCTTGCTTTCAACTATCTTGCCCTTTGTTCACATGTCTCCGATCAGCTCCGACGACCTACACCGCATTTTCAAGAAGCTCGACAAGAGCAACAAGGGCCGAGTCAGCACGCACGAGCTCCACCACCTCTTGGACATAGTCGGAATCCACACAACCCTAGATGAGCTCGACAAGTACGTGGGCCACGATAGCCTCACCTACATCGACTTCTTGTTTTTCTACGAGTCCATGGTTAAGTCCAAACTCGCGGAACAAAATGATCACATTGAAAACGATCTTTCCGAGGCCTTCAAAGTCTTTGACCTAGACGGAGATGGCTATATATCGCCTGAGGAACTCAAGAGCGTGCTGTCGAGATTGGGGTTGTTGGACAAGAGAAACGGGCACGATTGTAAGGACATGATCAGCGCGTACGATGAAAATTCAGACGGGGTATTGGATTTCGTCGAGTTCAAGAATATGATGTCCGTTGCTTCTCCTCCTTCGGACGAACCTCGTCGCGTTTGATTTTGATTTTGATTTATTCATTAGTGTGATTTCATTTTTATTATACTATGTATATTAAATTATATGTTAAATAGTTGGCCATTTTTTTCCCATTAGAGTTAAATTAATAGTCTTAATTATTCAATTAATATTGACAGCTACATAAGCAATAGTATAGTAAAACTGAATTAAGTAATTAATTTAAAATGAAGAAAAATGAATCTGTGTGATTTCCAGGAATTTACAAAGCAGCACTTATTGAAAATTTCAGTTTATGATGAGTATAGAATTTTCTTTTGCCGAAAAAAAAAAGTCAACTTGATTGTATTGGTTGACTTGTTATTAACCCCACATGTATATAATCGTTGGATGCATGTTGCTCCCCTAATTTTCTATGGTGGATATATATTTGAAATGTGTTGTAACTGTCATAACTAACTAACCAACCAATTAACTATGGTCAACTAACCACGAGTTAGTCAACAAAACTGAATATTTTTCATGTTCATCTTGAAGATATATACGAGATTGAAAGTTTTTATATGAACTTTGATATGTATCTTCTCTAAGTATGATAATCGATCTCGATCAATATATATGCACTCGTTGGCTAACGATGAACTTAATAGCTCGTCGCCCACTTCGCGTCAAAAACCAACTGCCCGGAGAGCTAACACATGCTGATAGGGTATAAAATCAAAACAAAAATTGTGAAAAACAACAAAGATTCATAAATCAAAACAATTGATATATGGAAGAGATAAGTTACTAACTTACTATATTGGTGAGGTTTTTATTTGAGGAGAGGATATGAGGGCAATTTACTAAACAGTAATATTTTAAAAGAGTCTTGTTATTTGAAAAGAAGTATTTTAAAAAGGATAAAGATTGATGTTCAGAATCTGAATATCCAGAAATAAGTTTATTTGTGTTCAATTACCTATTTAACCTTTACTATAATTAATTAATTACTTTTTATTTATTTAATTGTAATTTAGGCATGATTATATTTATACAAGTTATTAAGTGTTTGTTCATTTTCCAAAACGCGCATTAATTAATACTGTATGTCTTTCTGTCTTCCATAAACAAATGACTTTGCTTTTGATTTTATGTTAGAAAACAAGTTTAATTAAAATTTTATTTGTACAAATCATCAATATGTTTGAAATAAAATTATATTATACTGTAATTACCGTTCTTAGAAATTATATTATATACTCCAACTTGATATGATTTTAATAGAATTTATTATTTTTACATAGAAAAAAAAAATTCAATAAAAAAATAAAAATTTCATAAATAGTAGGAGTATATATTTTAGCAACTAGCCGATTAAGATTAAATTTATAAAAATAAGACATTAACAATTTATTATCTATCCTAAAATATAATTCATTTGAATTTACAATTTTATAGTATTAAAACTTCATTTGAATTTACATTTTTTCATGGATTCACTATTTTTATGATTTGAATGAAAAGCTAATTAACTCTTAAAACTTCATAAAATAATAATTTCATTCCATAAACTAAAAAACCAGATTAAATAAAAACACAAAAACAGTTTCATCAAATAAATAACAAAAGATAAAAACATAAAAAAAAAAAACTAATTTATTCCACTTATTTCTCATTATCACGGTTTCAAAGTATAAGCAACAAAAACATTTCAAAAAAACACGACTTTTATTCACGCCCAATCAAGCAGCACTCTGCACTCATATACGCATTAGCATATAGCAACTCCCTATTCAAATGATTAAGAACTAAACAAATTAACTTTAATGAGAAAAAAAAGTGTATACAATTTACATTTATTTATAATTAAATTGATAAATTATTACTTATATATCAAAGTTTTTTATTGTTCAATTTTCTTTTATTCTTTTAATTGTTTGGTTGGTTGGTTTTTTTTTCCATCTAATTGTTTGGTTGATTGTGGAATTTTTCATTTGTTTGGATACGAACCATTGAAACACTATATTACTACGTATAAAATATATTATAATTATATTCATCATCATTTTACTATAGTACTATATATAAAATTGGACGAGTACTATATATCACATAAAAATATTAATTTTGTGCGTTATTTTTTTAATTTATTATTTCATAATAAAAATTTTGAGTGTAACCTTTTCTCTTAACATTCTTTACTTGAACATTTTGTAACATAAATAAAAATATTATGTGTATTTTTACAAAATAATGTAAAAATATTATTAAATCGGTAGTAAGGATAGTAAATAAATTTTAAATCTTAGCAAATTTGTTGTTATCTTTGATTTATAAGAATCTCTTAATTATGGAATTGTTAAGTTGACGATAATGAACAACACTCAATTGCTTGTGATTTTATCAATCTTGATCTCTCCAAAACTTGCTTGTTAATTTTAATTGTTTTAGTTTTTTTTATATATAATTCTTAAGATATTTGATAACTTGAAGGATGTAAAGTGTAAACCTATGTATATTTAAATGATTTTTACAAAATAAATTATAATTTTTTTCAAATAATTTAGTTATACAACAGTGAAATGAAAGTGTGAAATAGAATTGAAAGATTGTAAATCACCACAGAACGTAACTTCATATGAGCTAAAATAAATAATCACAAAATTTAACTTAGTAAAAATATCAATAATAAACAACAATAAATGTTACTATTATCAATTGTCCAATAAACTATATATAAAAATAAAAAAATATTGTTTTGTCTAATGTATACTATATATTTTTTTTAATTTGTCAGTAAATTAATTTATTTAATAGGATTATAATCAAATAAACACAAAAACAAGAAAATATAATCAAATAAACATATATAAGTTTTTTTAATTGGGACGCTAAAATAAAAAATGATGCGGAATTATAGGACAATTAATGTAGCTACAAATAAATATGAAAAGCTATCAAAATGATGATTTTTTATAAATTCGCTGTTAAAAAACTTATTAAAGTTACAAAGGTAATTACACATAATTAATACCGGTTCTGGATATCCAGATTCTGGATAAATAGGGCCACCCTTTTAAAAATTGTGCCAAAATAGTTTACTCATAAATAAATCTCTTCCCTATTTGACTCCCCAATAAATCTCTACATTTTCAATGCAATTATTATTATTTTTACTATTAAGTGAAATCGTAACGTAAACGTCCCTCCTCCTACAAATGCCCATCCGTATTCTAAAGTCGTGTAACACTTTCAAAATTCACTCTCTTACTTTTTCTGAGAATTTCTAATTGAAACCGGAGAGAACTGTCAACCGCGAACCGGAGAGAATTCCCACCATCGTCTTCTCCACATTTTTCTGTACTGCAAAAAACATTTCACATGCTAACAAAAGCCTCAGCCCAATGAGCCCATAACAAATAAAACTTCAAAAAACAAAATTCAGAAAAAGAGAAAGAAAAAAATACATTTTTTCAGAACCAATTTTTTTCCTTTTTCACACTTTTCACGCACTAAATGTGAGTAGAAACAAAAGCTTTTTCAGGTTTTTTTGGCAACAAATTTCAGCAAAGAATCTTTTCCACAGAAACACACACACATACAATGAAAGCCATGGCTACGAGCTCACCATCGCCCCAAACCTTCATAAAGATCGTAGCTTTCTCTCTCCTCTCTTTCGCCCTTTTCTCCCTCTTGAAACGCGTCTCTCTCCGCCCCACCACAGCCCAAAACAACCACCTTTCCTTCTACAACTCCACGCGCGCGGCCGCCCCTGTTTCTCGGCCGCCGCCGCAGATGGCGCCGCCGCTGAATCTAGCGGCGGCGGAGCGAACCGGGATAATAAACGAGTTCGGCGTCATGTCCGACGACTTCATAGTCGGAGAATTCGACGAGGGCCTGATCGAGAGCGTCGTGTCGGACCTCAACGAGAAGGGGAAAACCGATTTCGGAATTGGGAAAGCCATTGTCGCCGTCGAGAAATTTCGAGCTTGCGACCAGAGCGCCGTAGATTTCGTACCCTGTTTTTCGGGGGAAATTTCGAAGCTCAATTCGTCGCTCTGTCCTGAGAATTTCAGAGCTTTGGATTGCTTGCTGCCATGGCCGAAAGGGTACAAGCTTCACCTTCCATGGCCGACGAGCCGGGATGAGGTAGTGCTTAATTTAGGTTTTTTTTTCCTCTGTTTTTTTACTGAATTTTCTGGACATTGAAAACAGAGGATGTATTGTAGGAGATAGGAGAAAGTGATGTTGATGGTATTGTATAAATTTTCTCTTTGTTTCAAAATTGAGAATCGATTTTCGACAGAATACAGAATCGTCCCCGTGGGCATTTTGGTCATTTTTGGTGATTTGAAATGTGGATGCAGGTTTGGTTCGACAATGTACCTCGTACGAGTTTAGTTGAAGCCAACGGAAGTCGAAGCTGGATATCTAAACAGGGAGATAAGATTTTACTATCTGGACTCGAACCTCCGTATACCGACGGTGTAGACCAATATTTGGATCACATATCCAAGGTTTAGTTTTCGCTTCATCTCGATTTTTTGTCTCCTTTCGATTTTTATATTATATAATTATCTCCGCCTGATTTTCTTGAGCATACGAATGTAGATGTCTCCGGAAATCGAATTCGGGCAATCCACACGTGTTGCTTTGGACATTGGATCTGGAGTTGCTAGTTTCGGGGCCTACTTAATGGACAGAAACGTGACGACTTTGTCTATAGATTCGGGAGATGTTTTTGATAATCCCATTCAAATAGCACTCGAAAGAGGTCTGCCTGCCATGCTGTCTTCATTTGGAGCGAACTCCCGGTTGCCTTATTCGAGCCAAGCGCTCGACTTGATCCATTGTTCTAGTTGTAGAATTAATTGGACTCATGAAGGTATGTGATTTCTTGATATTGTTTGTGTTCTCTCTAATCTTTCTTCATTTAGAAATAGTGATGTTTGAGTTTTATGTTTTCATTCTATTCATTTGTCGTAAAGACGGGATCTTGCTTCTCGAGGCAAATAGGATACTTCGAGCCGGAGGATACTTTGTGTGGCAAGCACAACCTATCAATGAAGAAAAATCGAAAGGTAGTCAATCTTAGCAGTATTTAGGTTTCTTTTAAATTTTCGTTCGATTCTTATTTTGACAATGAAGAACTCGCACCCCGTTTTTTAACAGAAATGGAGGATCTAACCAGCAAGCTTTGCTGGGAAATAGTAAACAAAAATGGGTATATCACTATTTGGCGAAAGCCTCTAAACAACACCTGCTATCTCACCCGTGACTCTAATGCACGACCTTCACTTTGTGACACTAAAGAAAATCCCGATGAAACTTGGTATTTATGCTCACATCTTAAGAGTATTTCGATTGTCTATAAATTCGCCTAACTCGTTTTTAACCATCTCTATTGCAGGAATGTGACGCTGAAGGCATGCATTACGCGTTTACCCGAGAATGGCTATGGAGCAAACCCTACAAAAGGGGCGGCCCGTCTCCATAGCCCGCCGAACAGGCTTTCTACAATACCAATGGATGCTGATAAATCGAGGAGAGAACTATACAAAGCGGATTCCAAATATTGGAATGATATCGTGAGTGGATACATCGGGGCTTTTCGGGTGCACAAGATGAACATGAGGAATGTGATGGATATGAGAGCCGGATACGGAGGGTAACTGAATATTACTCTTCATTTATGTTTGTTTCGTAAATTTTTTGTTTTTTTTCGTTTTGTTTTACGTTTATGGGTCTTGTCAGGTTTGCAGCAGGTTTGGCCGATTTTGGGGTTGATTGTTGGGTTATGAATGTAGTTCCGGTTAGTGCTCCAAATACGTTGCCTGTAATATTCGATCGTGGTCTTGTAGGCGTAATGCATGATTGGTATGAGCCATAACCCTTTTTTTTTCTTCGTAGTTTCACAGCAGATGTAGTCTTACAGAAAATTTTCATATGTAGGTGCGAGCCCTTCAACACGTATCCAAGAACGTATGATTGGTTGAATGCTGCCGGACTTTTCTCTGTAGAACAGAGAAGGTACGAAAACCTGACTTGTATTATTACGTGTTCTGTCTAGTTTCTGATTTGCTCGAAGATTGAAAAACATTTTATGCTCATTCGTTGCAGATGTAATATCACAAACATCATGCTGGAGATGGATCGAATCCTAAGACCAGGTGGCCGAGTTTATATACGTGACTTCACCACTGTTGTCGATCAACTTCAGGAAATCGCAAAGGCGATCGGATGGGTTACTTTCGTGTTCGACTCTGGAGAAGGTCCTCATTCCAACATCAAGCTTTTGAATGCAGAGAAGAGATTGTAATAGGAAAAATGATAAAAACAAACACAAAATATAGCTTCTTTTTTCATAGTAAATTAAGTTGAGGAATTGTTTTTAAATTTACAAATTTACCTTTTTTTTTTTTTTTTTTTTGCCTTTTTTATGTTTTTTTTTAAATTTTAATGTATCTGCAATCTCCATGTTCTGTGCAGTAGAAATTGTAAATAGAATCAAGATGTAAACTATCTGCGTGAAATATATCTCTAGAAATCATTTACAGCCAAATTCCGAAAAGCATTCATACAGAAAAACAATGATAGAACTCTTTAGCTAGTCTTTCATTCTGTAAAACCACATGTTTTTAACGCTGCTTCTTAATCTTTCAAGTTATCATCTCCTACGAGAAACCGACTCTTTGTAGCAGAACTCGAATCTGTCAGGTGAAGTTGTTTTCTCTTCTTCACTAGATGCAACGCAGTCTGCCTATCATCTTTCGCCTCGGATTCAGGCTGCCCGCACCAATATTTCATAAAATTAGCAAAATAAAATAAAAATTATTACAGTATTATTTTAGGTGTCAAATTGAATATATTTACCTTCAAAGCCAATGCTTTGTCGAAACTCTCAATGGCGCAATCGGGTTCTCCGAAGTTCAGCTGGGCCCGGCCGAGGGTGATCCATGCCTATACAAAAAAAAAAAGTCGATAAAATACATATATATAAAAAAACAATTTCCCTGTACAAATATGTTCAAGATCAGTAGAGACGAAACCTTTTACCTCAGCCCATTCGGGTTCCAATTCCTTAGCTCCTACGGGCGGGCAAAATCACAATCGTTGCGAGTTAGTTTATCAAAGATGATAAAGAAGCAAAAGGGAAAACCACCAGGTCTAAACTAGTGTATCTCAAACCACAAGTCTAAGAACCAAGGACTTCACAACTTCTGCAAATAATCGAAAAAGGGAAATAAAAGAGGACGCACGAGTCGCAGCCTTCAAAGCGCTCCACGCATCTCCAAGCTCGAGTAAAACCTGAGCCTTTTGTTCATGCAATACAGCTCGATCGGGCATTAAAGTAATTGCGTTCTCCCACTTCCCAAGTGCTTCGCGATACTTCCCCTCCTTCCGAAACATAAAACAAAAAAATATCATACACCAATAGTAACACGAAGAAATATTTGACTCTATTTGAAATGCCTCACATGGAGAGCAATCCAATTATTCGAGCAAAAATGAAATTCAGCATATCTTCAAGCCATATTGATAAGAATCAGCCCATTCAAATCATCGAAAAAATGTTTTTTTTTTCAGTCAAGCAACACAGATATCACAGTAATATCCAAATTTCCAATTCAATTTGACAACACTGACATCTAAAATCATGATAAACTAAATAATACCCAAAACCCTAAATCTGTAAAAAAAAAAAATCCCAATTCGAAAAGGAACAAGGGAGAAAAACTACCTCAGCTAGTTTATTCCCCTGAGCTTCGAAATCTCGAGCGAGATTCTTCCTTTCACCGTCTTCCTCTCCGGGAAAAGCCGTGGGTTTTTGGATTGAAACGTCGTCGTTTCGAAGCGACTCCCCTTCTTCCTTCGTATCAGAACTGGAAGTTAGATTTTCGAACGGAAGGCTAGGGTTGAACGAGTTGGGTCGTTTCCTGGTCTTGCTTTTACTGTCGCTTGTGTTCTTCCATGTCATCTTCATCTTCCCAACAAATTTTTGCAGAGATTTTTATTTTAAAATTGAAATTGAAATAATTACGAAAAGTAAAGTGAATAGTAAGAAGTTCTGAAAATTACAAAATGACTTCTTTAGAATTCAATTTTCCAATTTTCGCTTCCATAAAAATACATATTTCAAAAGTACTCCCTCCGTCTCCTCAACAATAGATGCACTACTTTCTTTGTAGTGCATCTATTGTTGGGACGAAGAGAGTATACCTTTTAAAATTAGAGTTATTTACGTAAAAATACATGATGTTTTGCAATACAAACTAACAACATTTAAATAGTTTGCAAATCAATTCCTTGTGTTAAATATTTTGATAAAAATATTAACCATTAAAAGGAAATGGAAGTGATACTATTTGATTAATATTTTTCTTATTTTATTTGAAAGTGCGTCTTAATAATATAAATTTATTTAATTTGTGAATCATCGTAACATTATATCGAATCGTACCAATATTGAAAATCATTCAATACTTCAAAAATAATGCTAATTTTGAATATATTACAATTTTAAAATTACAATTGTTATTTGGTGCATTACACCGTACCGTACATAATAACTAATAATATACAATATATAGACAAAACCTAAACACTAAACTTGAACATTTTTTTTTCTTTGAGCGCCGCCGTCGCCTAGGACACGACCATTCTTCATTGTCGTTTGAGTGTCGGAGTGTCGTTGTCGCTTCAAACACGATCGTCAGCCATCATACCTCGTCACCTTGAAGCATCATTGTAAGAAAATTGCCAACTTATTTCTAATTCAAATCTTCAATTCTTTCATTAGATTTGTACTTGTTTTGCCATAGATCTCAATTATTCATGATGTAACGCATTTTTCATTTACATCTAGTAACGTAAAATAATCGTTTAATTTGAGTCTATGATTATAACATATATGATCGATCGAATAATTCACAAGTATTTCATTTTAATTTATTTGTTTGTTAGTTTAATTTTTTAATTTTTATTTTATGTTTCAAATCTCAATTTTACTTGATACTCGGCCAACAAAAAAAAATAGAAATAAATATTTCTTATTCTACCTTTTGTGATACATAAATTGATTTGGCAAAAGAAGAGTTTTAAATCAACTCCTTATTTTTTTAAAGATGGTAATTAAATATTATTTTTTTTATAAAATAATTAAATATGCAAGTTTACCCATTAATTTTGCTCACGTCTAAATTCCGTACACGTAAAAAATTTGCGCTAAATTCCACTTTTATTTTATTAGTGCAATTTTTTAGCTAGTGCGATTTTGACGCCATTTTTCAAATAAAATATTATTTTCTGAAGTATTTACCATTATATTTAAAAACAAAACAAAACTATACGTTATTGCATCGTATACTATAATAATAAAATTAAAAATATACATGTAAAAAATCAATTTATAGAAGATGTTACATTTTTAATTCCTCCGTTCTATATATATTTGTAAGGTGCAGATAGAGCATTCTCACCATTCTCACCATATGGATCTCACATCATTAGTGAACGAAGTCAAAAGGATGAAGACGAAAACCACAGAGAGTCAATGGGTTGACTTTCGGAAGCTCGCGGACGACGAGGGCACCGACCGCGACTACGGGTGGATGCTCCGCCTAATTTTGGACAAGGCCGACGAATGCAAAAGCACCATCGGTAAATCGAAGAATCCCAAACCCTCGTTTGTCGGAGACGACAACGAGGACACGAAGCCCGTTCTCCCGAAATGCGAGGAAAATCGGGCTGGGCCGAGTAGAAAAGGCAAGGCGCAAAGCCCGACGGAGCCAGGAGAAAAATCGAGGTTGTCCAAGAATGACGAGTCGAGGAGGAGTAAGAAACGAAAGAATTCCGTAAAGGTAGAGGTGAAGGCCGAACTACCGGACGAAATTGATCGAAGCGCGTCCGATCGTTTCAGGAAGGAAGTATTGGATGAGCTCAGACGGCCTTTCGACAAGGATGAGTTGACGAGGTTTCGGGAGATTCGCGGGGTGTGTTATGAAACCTTTCCAGGTTAGTTAGTTAGTTAGTTATACTAAAAAAACTGTTTTTTTTTTGTTTTTTATTTTTTATTTTTGGGGTATATTTTTTATTTTTATCAAAATAATAATTAATAAATGCAGACTTTTATCGAATATTGGAGAAAGGCCGATACACGGAGGGGAAGTGGTTGAACATCTTCCGGGGTTTTTTCTTCTGGCTTCGGGTAATCGATGAATGTGTGTTTTTTTCTTTGTGAATCGATTGGGCTGATTTGAACGCTAATTAACGTGTTAATTTTTTTTTACTAGAATGTGGCTAGGGAAGGAGCATTCAAACCTTGGAGAGACGAGGAATGTCGGGCGGTGGAGCCCGCACCTCCCGTGAACTCCCCACCACCGCCGCGAAGCGCCAATCGCTCGGATCGTGGAAAGCCAAAAATGACTTGAAAATGCTAGGATCTTGATCAAAATTTTAATTTTAATTTTTCTATTTTGATATGATGACTCATTTGTTTTTTTGTTATCCAAATTTAAATTAATGTTTATTTCATGGGACTAATATTTTTTTATAATTATTAAGAACAAGATTTTAGTTTGCACAAGTGCGTGTGTAATATGGCGCATGTTTTCTCTACCCATCTTGCTCACTTTTAGTACATTAATTTTTGCACTAAAACATCACAAAAATTGAAAATGAAAACGACAACATTAAAAGAAAATTGAAGTAGTACTATTTGGTTAATATTTTCTTATTTTATTTGAAAGTAAGTTTTTAAAAATATAAAGTTGTTTTGTGCACTCTCTTAAAATTATACTGAATCTAAAATTTATTAAATATTTCAATTTTATGATAATTTTTAATATATTATAATATTTTAGTATGATTATTGTAATTTGGTGCATTACATTGTACCACCGTAGTAATCATAGACAAAATCTAAACACTAAACTCGAACATTTTTCTCCCTTGATCGCCACCGACACAGCCATTCTCCACAGTCACTTGAGTGTTTTTTGTTTTTACTATAGTATTTCAGTTGTTTATTTTTATTTTTCAAATTTAAATTTTACCTTGTACTCATTAAAAAAAATCTATATAAAATTGAATGCTACAAAAATTAATTTTTTCTACATATCTGATACTGATACACAATTTAATTTGGCAAAATACGATTTAAATCAATTTTATTTGATTTTTGTGAATTTTGGCGCTAAATATTTGTTTACTGGTTTAAATCAATCATATTTTATTAATTTTTTAAATGATTTTTAGGTGCAATTTGGGCACCATAAGAATTCAGTATATTTGATATATCTATTTATAATAATAAAAATCAAATATAATTAATCAAACAATTATAAATTATATTCTTAAACTTTTAAAAATATCATATTTTAAAATATAAAAAATTATACTACTATATAATTTTAAAATATTATAATATAAATTTGTTTTGTTTTGTGCATTTGTGGTACAATTATATCGTATCCATATTAAAAATTCATTTAACACTCCAATTTTATGGTAAATTTTGATTAATATTAACATTTTAATTAGAATGACATTGTTATTTGGTGCACCGAATGTAATAACTAATAACATATAATATATAGACAAAACATAAATATTAAACTCGAAAAATTTCTCTCCCTTGAGCGCCGCCATCGCCTCAGACACGACAATTATTCATTGTCGCTTGATCGAGTGTCGTCGTTTCAAAAACGATCGTCAACCATTATCCGTCGTCTCCGTGAAACATCATTGTAAAAAAATTGTCAATTTATTTTAAATTCAAATCTACTTTCATAAGATGTTGTTAACGGGTGAAAAATTTGCTAACGTGCTCTGGATTTTTTGAGGGCTAGTTTAATGGAGTCTTTTACTGTTTTCTTTTGCTGGAAATGGAAACAAGTGTATTTGCATAAAAAAGGGAGTCTGTCTTTTCCCCCATAAGTCCTCCTATTTATAGGGATCTAACTAGGGTTTACAAAAAAGGAATTGGGCCTTTCCTTATTGGGCCTTTTACACATTTTCAGGTCTTAACCTAAAATGGAAAAGGAT
>JACOMQ010000237.1:0-49016 GCA_014843705.1 Euphrasia arctica
CATCACTAGTGGATCACACACCCGAGTCGAGCGATGTTTAGGTGTGACTCAAGGTCGTCTCGTGTTGAGGACCTCCTCGAGGTGTATCACTAGTGGACGACGCGGTCACACCTAAGCGCTCTCCTCTCTATCAAAATCTTGGTTTTTAAAAGGCCCGACTCAATCCTCGAAACAAAGGAACCTATTTCCCTAACCCTCTCTCTCATTTGTTATCTCCATTATTTACTTGTTTAATTGCGTTTTTATTTCAATTTTAATTTAGTTAACTCTCTCGATTTGAAAACCCCCCTTAGTTGATAATAATTTCGTTCCTCTTGAAACTCGAACTAAACTAACGCAAAAAGCTATTCACGTACCGATAGTATTGCTCCTCGAGAGATCGAATCGGGGGGTTTACTTTCGTAAATCTTTCGGAAATTATAAATAACTTTTGAGCAATCACTATTTGAATCTATTTTTTGCTATTTGAATCATGTTCATATGTGTGTATGCTATTTGAACAATGTGTTGGATCATATTTTTTGCTATTTGAATCATGTTTATATGCTATTTGAATCTGTTATTTGAGGCTTATGAATAACTGTGTTTGAGGTTGATTTTTTAAAAACCAAAAAGCATGTAACAGAAGCATGCAACTTTATGAGGGTAACTGATTTTTTAAAAACCTAAAAGTGTTTTTGAAAACTAATAATGGAGCTTCTGATTCATTAACTTATGTTACACATCCATTACTCCTTATTCATTACTAAAAAATCATGAAATAACATTACTAATAAAGCATGAAATAACATTTCTAAAAAAACATGAAATATGCAGAGTGTTTGCTTACATGATAAACATTTCCTAATTACATAGTTGTACAAAAGTAGGAATAAATGTTCACAGTGTAAGCTTCAAAAAACCTGTTCATATGCATACCATTCAGCCACTTAATGCTTTCAAAAGTCCTTCTAAGTCATAAGTCCATATTTCTTTGTTTCCAGAATCCATAAAAAACTGGAAGCTACTAGCAACCATTTGCTTTCAAAATCTCTATAAGGCATGCTTGCAAACTTAGGAAAACATTGTTCAGGGTAACAGGGTGCAAATTTTCAAAAGATAACCCCACATTAGTAACCAACTGATCCACTGTCTTGCTAGCTGTATCCACTCTCAGTGATTGTATTGACCTGAACCACCCCAAGTCATTTATGTTAGTGTCTGGAGAGTTAGGTGGTTGGCACATGATAACCATATCCCAGCCATCTGTTGTGGCAGCAGCTCTAAAGTCAGGATCGTCATTCATAATATGTGGAGGTGCATTGTCCTGTTGTATGATAATTTGTTTGCTTGCTCCTTCTGGCCATTTATTCTTTATTGCTGGTATGATCTGAAAGGAAAATCATTTATAGTTGTTGGCATTAATAAAATTATGCGCATTATGCGCATTAATAAAATTATGCGCATTAATAAAATTATGCGCATTAAAGAAATAACATTATGCGCATTAATAAAATTTTAAAGAAATAGTACCTGATTCAGAATACATGCTTTTATAACAGCTTTAGTGATTGCTTCTATTGGTTGTTTCTCCAATGTGCCCCTAATTCTGTTTCTTGAATTTCTCTTGGCAGGTTCCTGTTTTGTAAATGGCCAGCAACCTATCTTTCCATCAAATTCAACTTCTCCAGCCCTAGAAATCCTAGGTCTACAAACAGCACACATAAACATCACTTTGGGGATAAACCTCTTTGACTGACATGTCCTATGTGGCTCTTCCTCCTCAGGGGTCAGGTAGTACCTCTCACTACTCTTACTCATATAGAACCATTTCTCATCAATGTGCACTACATTATCCATTTCTGTGAACCTGATTTCTTTGGTATGTGGATCAACTATAAGTTGACTCAAACTGTATTCAACCCTATGCACTTTATTCATTGCTGTTAAGGCGGGTTTTATAGCATTAGTATGTGGTTTGATTACCTTTGTCTTCACCCATCTACCAACTATTCCAGTACTTAATTGCATTGCATCTGCTAAAGCTCTAATAGATTTTCTTGAGTCAAGAGGAATTTTTTGCATTTTTTCTTCATCTAAAATAACTGTCTTAACATGAGGAACCCCTAATTTGTTTGAGATGAGGTTGACTGCAATACCTTGTTGCATTTGAACCTTTGCTGCATCCCATACTCTATGCATTGTCCTGTTGGATACTCCAAACTTGTTTGCTGCCTCTTTAACCTTCCCATAGTTGACCACTGTATCTATACTGTTGAACATCAAAAACTGAGCAATTTGGTTTTTTAGGTCAGGAGTAATTTCTGCTTTTTTATTAGCTACCATTGTGTGTTTCTGAAAAATGTTTGAATTCTGATTTTTTGTGTTGTGGCTGTAGTAATTCACTGGAATTATTGTGTGAATGCCTACTTATAGAAGGGAATTAGGGGGGAAATGCTTGTCTATTGAAATTAGTGGTGTGATTGTTAGGTGGGAAAAAAAGGGGGAAATTTAATTTTTTTTAACTTTTACTATTTATTTTTTGATTTTTTGCAAATTTGCAGAATTTTTAAGAACAAGTTGAAGGATTTTGAAGAACATGAAGAACAAAGCATCCAAGGACTTTTAGAATTTTTAATTTTCTGTTATTGTAGAAAATTGTAACTCATAGTGTACTTTTTATTTATTTTCTTAGTTTTTTTAATGAACAGTAACTTGTATAATTATTGAAATTATTGTTTAAGAATTTCTTAATTAATGTCTTTTGTTTAATCAGAATGTTTAAAAAGACTATTATACCCTCACAATATTAACCAAAAAGTTAGCATTATTGGGTCTCCTTGGTTTTTGTGCCAAGCTCCCTCTACCTATTCCAATGGGACAGAGGGAGTATATATATATGGGTGCAAAGGTACACATTGTTGATGGGAAAGTGATTGTATGTAATGTGTATATATATATAGATATGATGTATGTGTGTGCAATAAGATGTGTATATATTTATATGTTATGTCTGTGTATGTTTATATATGTGTGTGATAAAAGGGAGGGCTGCTGGCTGCTGCTTATAGCAGCAGCAGAAGGTTAATACTCTATATGTATAATCTAGTAGTTGTTCTGGAATTGTGTAATAAGTTGATGTTAGTTCATTAATCTTTGTGATGTGGTATACTATACTTTGTTTTATCCCTTAATTGTATTTTAATATGGTTAGTTATGTTGTCATGTTAGTGTTGATCATTATTAATGTGAATTCATACATGTCATTAGTTCATGCATACACGTAAGGGTGCATTTGCATTAGAAGTTCATGTCACGGTCAAAATACTTAAAGAACGAAAGTTAAATGTTAAAGTAAGAAAGTAAACGAAATGTCGGGCATCGTAAGGACCTACCTTAAGCAGGGTGGCACTAACTTTAATGGTCTCAATGGCTAGAGCGTCGAAAGGGCATCTAGACCAGGGTGTGCAACTAACTTTAATGGCCTCAATGGAGATAAAAAAAAAAAAATTTGTCCCATAAATGTAGCCTTTTTTCGATTTAGTCCCACATACATTCGCTTTTTCAATTTAGCCCCAAATATTTCGAATTTGGTTTCAATTTAGTCCTTTTTGTACGAAAATTTCAATTTTCGTCGAAATGTGTCCATAGATGCTGACTCAGCGCCACGTGTCAGCATCCCATTGGTCAACGACTTTTTAAAAAAGAAAAGAAAAAAGTCGTTGACCAATGGGATGTTGACACGTAGCGCTGAGTCGGCATTTATGGGCACTTCGTACAAAAAGGACTAAATTGAAACCAAATTCGACATATTTGGGGCTAAATTGAAAAAGCGAGTGTACGTGGGACTAAATCGAAAAAAGTCTACATTTATGAGACTAAAATTTTATTTATCTCGCCTCAATGGCTAGAGCGTCGAAAGGGCCTCTAGACAGGGTGTGCAACTAACGAAACAAATGGCCTCAATGGACTGGGGTAGCCCTTACGATGTCAAGTGAGCTCGCGTCTAAACGTGAAAGAAATGATATGAACGTTAATGTTAAAGAACAGTTAAGTTACGTAAATGTTACAAGTTAATGGTTATGTCCTACGTCTAAGTTAAGGAGTTGCATTGCATTAAAAGTTCAACGTTTAAGATACAAACTAAGATGTGGAAAGATTAAAGCATATAGAATGCATGCCTACTTGCCAGTCAGTGGACTGACCCTTGTTAAAATAAATATTTTCAGGTGATACTATGATTAACCGGAGTAGTCGAGGATGCTGCGCCGTGATTCGTACATGTAATTAATAAGTTAAATTATTTTAGTGCGTGTCGCACGTACTCAAAACAATATTTATATTCCGCTGCATTTACTTATTTAAAAGTTTTTACCGTTGAAATTTCAAATGTCGACGTGGACATCTAAGTATTTAAATCCTCCGCCCTTGGTTTCGTTACAAAATTAATACTATTGTTTACTTATTTATTCAAATAAAACGTGGCGTGACACTTTATGTCTCAACAAAACAATGACATATCCTTTTTGTATTTTAAAAAAAATGTCTTTTATCCTAGACCGAGGAATAATATAGGTGAAAATGAGATCGGTGAATTAAAGGGTATGCTTTTGGTAAACATAAATTATCTAAAATTATCTGAAAAATTATACTCAACAAAACAATGACATATCCTTTTTGTATTTTAAAAAAAATGTCTTTTATCCTAGACCGAGGAATAATATAGGTGAAAATGAGATCGGTGAATTAAAGGGTATGCTTTTGGTAAACATAAATTATCTAAAATTATCTGAAAAATTATACTCAAAACATAACTGATTTTATAGGTTTTTTATAAAATTATCTGAAAAATGGTTCTCATAATATATTTGTATATTTTTTTTATTTAGGTAAGTGTAAATATTTTAAATTTGAAGTAATAATTAACATAAATTTCAAGCAAAAGAAAAATTGTAATAATTCAATTAAAAAAATATAATTAAACATTTTAATAAATATTGGAATTTTTTTAAAGTACATAAGATATGTATAAAATATAACAAGATGTACCCGCGTTACACAAATATATCTATCCAATTAACTTTAAAATAATTCATAATTTAATTAATGAAAAATATTAATTGATAGAATTTATTATTTAGACAAATGAATTTAAATTTTATAAAAAAAATAAAATTAGGTAAATTTGATTAAAATAATTCATCAAAATTGAAAATTTTGAAAACAAAATTAATTGTGTATTTCTATCTTATCAAAATGAATATAACTATTTTTTTAATTATATAAAAAATTATATTTTTTATTATATTTTATAATTATTAAATAATAATATGATAATATTAATTAATTGAAAAAAATATAAATTTAAAATAAAAGTTTTGATCAAATCAATGTTATTTGTACATAAATTAAAAAAAAAAGATTTATAAAAGCATTTCTTAATTTTAAAGAGTAATAATTAAATAATAATTTAATATTAATTAATTGTGTATAAACTGAAAATAAAATTTTAATAAAATTATTGTCTAATAATACTTTTATAATTCTTAAATAATAATTTAATATTAATTAAGTTTGCAATGTGAAACCAAATAATATAAAAAAAATCTAATAAAATCAATGTTATTTTCGTAATAATTTATAACTATTAAATAATGTTTTAATATCAATTAATTTTCAAATATTAATTAATTGTAATAATTTTACAGAGTAATTATTAAATAATAATTTAATATAAATTAAGCTAGTATTTCATATTTCTTTTTTCTCCAATTTAGTATTCCTACAAAGCTTTGGTGTACACTGAGATAAAATTTAAAAAAACAAAATCACAAAAAAATTAAAATTTATTCTATTATATTTTAAAGTAAAAAAATTATTTTATTATTTAAAAAGTGAATGATATACTATTACATCTTAACAAGAAAGTAAAAATATATAATACTTTCTGTCACAATTTAAAAAAAATGCAATGATTTAAATAAATGATTTTTTTGTTACTTTAAAATACAATTTTACTCATAATTTATTTATTTATTTTATAAATTTTAGTCAAAATTAATTTATTTTTGAATTTAAAAATACATTTATACTTGTACTTTTGAGGTCAAAAAGTAATAAAGTAGTATTTGAGATCGGGTAAGTCAACCCAACATCAATGATATTCACAAATTGTTTCATAGAGAATTTAGTCAATTTACATTATACGGTAATAAAATCTCATGAACCAAAACAGAAATTCATAATAATATACATTGCATGTAACAATTATCAAGCAACCTCATTGCCTCTTATATATAATACAAGCAACCTCTCTCCATCTCCTTCATCAACCCATCATCAATCCAAAAATGAAGTCAACCTTGGCGCAGAGCCTTTTCGTGACAGCGCTCGCAGTACTCGTACTCTCGTACGCGTCCGCAACGAAACTGTTCGGGAAAGTCCATGTGATCATCCAGAGCAACATCCTGATAGAACGATTGTCGACCCACTGCTACTCGTCAGACGTTGACTTTGGCGTTCATACACTCGGTGAGGGCCAAGCTCTGAGGTTTTCATTCACCAAGTTCCTCCTTACAAAATACTACTGCTACTTCTGGACGCCTCATGGTTCTGGGCAGTACGGAGTCTTCACCAACAGGATGGATAAAATGTGCAACGGTTACTGCATGTGGTACATCAGGGAGGACGGTCCCTGCTTGAGAAAGACCAACGGTGAGCTGTATTGCCAGGGATGGAATATACCTCAGATAAGACCGCCACCGAGGTTTCATCAACGAATTGAACCGAAACCCATCGATGAAATTTCATCTTAACGTATGTAATACTACTGTATTACCAAAATAAATTTATTAAAGACATCCAGAACATATATATTATTACATTACATATACATGTGTGCTGTCACTGTATAAAACGCTCGTAAAGAAAAATAAAAATGAAATTCAAACTCATTTCTCTTCAAACTCAACATCAATGATATTTGGTTGAGACTTTGAAGATGAACTATTTCCACCACCTCTGCCGCCTTTTGGAAAAGAGTCGCCTTGTGGCTGCCAAACAATATTTCCACAGCCACCGCAGCTTACTGCTTGGTTCTTGTATCCCACAAACGGCTTCTTACAAGCTGGGCACTCTCCCTGCTCAGACAAATTAATAGGATGAACCAGCAACTACCAAATCCAAAAGTATTAAATAAACCTAGTATATATAATAAAATAAAGAGGATATTTACAAAAGCCAAAAGGCGCCTTGAAATTTGACATAACTACATAATGTAATGACAATGAAAACATCCATGCGGTTACTTGCGTGTTAAGTACGAAAGATAACAATTTTCTTTCTGGTAAATTCAAGGTTCTAAAAGGCACTAGGCGCTAGTCGTGCGGTGACTAGAGACCTAGCGCCCAAAGTAATTAATCGAGAACTAGGCAAAGATTAATCGTTTTACATTTTTATATTTAATTAATTAATATTATATTTTAAAAATATTTTTTATCCATAATAATACAATATTTTTAACAAAATCATAAATAAATAATATAAACATAATATTAATCACAAGTATTACCATAGTTTAATAATCAAAATAGCTAGTAAATTTAAATTTTACATCATTTTCATTATGTCGTTAATATTCTTTCAAATTTGGTTTCATGTTCAAAATTTATCAAAACACCATCTATTTTACTTGATTCATCAAGTTTTGCATAACATTTGAGTTGCTCGACTAAGCCTGTCCGAAGACCGTCTAAGTAGGTAAAAACTGAACTAAGCGAATTTAGGCGGCTCAAATCGGGTTTAGACGGGCCTAGGCGGCGCTTAAGCAGCTTGGGGGCTTAGAGACTAGGCGGGGCTAAAATCTAGAATGTCGAGCACAGCTTGGCGCCTAGGCGGAGATTTTTAGAACAATAGGTAAATTAGCTCAAACTCCAAGGGTACATTTTGTAACTAATCCTATAAAATTAATTGAGTTTCAAGAATATTCTAATGGACACAAAACCCCAAGTCCAACTACAAGCAGGAAGATGTCACAAGATGTTAAGCCAACATAAATTATGACCTAAAATTGACCGATTTATGAACTCACAAAGGTAGAGAAAAATAAGAAAGTTGTCTGCAGAAATAACTTGAGAAACCTTCCAGGCTTTAGTGATTTCATAAACACAATTTGCGAATTTGTTTTCGATATCCTGTTCATAGCTTCTGATACATGTAGATGCCTTCAACTAAACTGTTTAGATTGTCTCACATAGCCATATACTTTTTTTTCATTCATTTTAAAGAGGATCACATATTTCAGTCCTACCCCAACTGTATTTCGTTATATTTTCTGTGGACACAAAGTTAGCAAATCCTGATTCAATTAAAAAAAAGATAGTTGCAACATACCAATGACTTGATAAGAAAACAATTACCTTAATGACGAGATTATTTGCAATAGCCCCGATTAAGAGAGGACCAGCAATTGGCAATACCCAACTCCCAATAATCAGAATTCGGAACAGCCATCCTGACAGAGCGAACCATAAAAAGAAAAGTGTCTGCACGGATAAATATTCACACATCACTATTAGAAGAATGCAGAGATTTAAGAACGCAGAATTTGCACGTTCACACAATGATTCTACTCAATCGGCAACATCAATGGAATAGTAGTTTTACTGAATCATTAAGCCCTAAAGTTTACTATTTCTTGATCAAAATACAGAATTGTTACAGTTCAGATACGAGACTCGAGCGTTTATACTAATTTCGTAAATTCGCAAAACTATAGCCTATAGGGTAATCAAAGGACTGAAGAATGCCTCTCATTCTCTCTGTATCTGTTTTTCACATAAACAAAACTGTATTGTTAGTGATACTTACAGACATACTTCTCCCTAATTGGGAATCCAGGAAACCACTAAGTTGTCTCCTGTACTGCAAAAATAGTAATGAAAGATATAGTATCAGAAAAAGAAAAAGGAAAATCCTAAAATCAACATCAATTTGTTCAACACTATCTCGCAGCAAAAAGAACACTCCTCGTAGAAAGGGTAAATAAATAAATCAACAATACGGGTTAATCGTGTTAAATCATACCCTCGGAAAATCTCTGCTGAAATCCATCGAAAAAATCCGCCACTTCTGAGTAATCTCCAATTCACGGTCAATTACACGAGCTCGGTCGGCGGCGGACTGAGCCACCGCGGATAGCCGCCTCGAGACGGCATACCTCCGTTCGATTCTCTCCGCCGTTTTCCTGGTGTCGAAAACGAACTGCTCGATCCCGTCATTGGCTGTCCGCCACGCGTCGCGCCACAGTTCACCAGACGCCACGCGCTGTGCGAATCCATCGAAATCGCTGCGCCTGAAGGCGCGGATAGGCTCAAATCGGCGGATTGGGATGGAACTTGGCCGGTTGAAAATATGATTTCGAGGTATTGAAGAAAGTAAAGGGGGCCAAGGCAGGGTCGACGCCATGAAAAACGAAAACTGTGAGCTCTAAATTACCCTTTTTTGCCCTTTTTCTTCGTGGTTTGGGTGGAACCGTGGAAGGTTACAGACGGTTCGTGCAAAGTTTATTAAAATTACGGTTTTGCCCCTTAATTTTGATGTAGTTTATTTTAAATATAGGAAGGTCCAAATGATGTCAATTCAATTTGAAATTGTGAGATTATTAAATAAATGTAAAGTTATGGTTAAATATTTTCAGCTTGAATTGATTTTAATTTTATGTTTTTTTAGGTTTTTTAGTTATTGTTTTTATTGTTTTTTTGCACTTGTTTTAATATTTTTTGTTATGTTAATTTTGATCAAGAAATAAACGTTTTGTTATGTTAATTTTGATCAACAAATAAACGTTAAAATGTAAGTTGAAGTAAATTTATACTTTAAAGTGAAAAACAAAATTTTTGTTAATGCAGTCAACTATTATAAGACAAAAAAATTTATAGAAAAAAAAAATAAGTGTTTCAATTATTATGATAAGAATGAAAGTTTTGTAATGAATATACATATATTTAAAGTGAAAATCAATTTACTCCTATATTCATATTTTTAGTATTGATTTATTTTTGAAAAACTAATTTGAATTTTTCACTTAGAAGGTAGAGTGTGTTAAATTAAAAATAATACATAAATACCAACAAAGAAAATAAAATAATTTGATTTAAAATAATCCCACCCGAAAAAAGAAAAAATTAGGGTAATTAGCAAAAAGAATTTAAAATTTAAAAGTACTAATTGTAGATTGGTACGAAAGACTATTATTATTGTATCCTTTTGTAATTAAATAAACACTTAGGGTCGCTTTCTGAATAACCCTAAAATAAAAATAGCATCGCCCCTCCACCTGTTGACCTGAATAGCTACTCCACTGGTTTTCCCATTTTTCCATAAAACCCCCAAAAATTTATTGCCCACGAGAAAAAAGAAAAAATTCATTAAAATTTTATTCCAACAGAAGTAATAAAAATAATAATAAAAATAAAAAACAAAAAAAAAAAAAAATCCCACAACAATCACCAAGCAATCTCCAATCTGCCCAAATCCGAAATCGTTGATCGGAAGGTCAGGCATCATCCGATGGGCGACTCGCCGCGTGAATCGTTGATCGTCGGCGGCGAAGTTTCCAAGCTCGTCGAGCAAGCAAAGGAGTTGCAGGAGGCAGCGGCGTCTCTCGTATCCCGAACCTCCCGAGAGGAAGACGTGCTGCGGCAGCGCGTCGCCACACTCGAATCTCGCATCAAGTCTCTCCGCAGCTCCGCTAACGACGATAAAGTATTGTTTGTGTTATTAATTTATACTATGTAGTGTGTATTTGATTTACACGAGCATTGGGGAATATGATTGTGCTGCTAAATTCATTTTATTTATTATTTTGTTTCTTTTCAAGCTGGAAGAAGAACTAGTCAGAGCTAGATATGTTTTGAGTGAAGGAGATGCAGCTGCGTTTCTTCCAAGCAAATCTCATGGTTTTTTTTTTGTTCAGTTGCTAAATGATGATATTATTATCAGTTTTGTGCGGCCAATTTGATAATGGATTGATGTAATAAAGTTTGTGTTCGGTTTTGTGAATGTAGGGAGGTTTTTGAGGATGTTCTTAGGCCCGATTAATGTGCGTGCCAATCGGAAGGATGTGCAGTTGAAAGTGAAAGAGGAATACAATAAGTTCAGAGTATGATATTATGTCCACCTTATGAAGTTGATCTATTGTCCTTGTGTATATCGATTTTGGGGTTTTCAATTTGATTCGGTGTGTTCATTAGCAATTACCACAACAAAGTTGTGGATTCTTGGCTATTATCTTAAACATCATGAGTAATGAGTTTCTTTCTTAATCAATTGTTGAAAAGCATTTGCTTCCCCGTTCTTGAAAACATACCCGTATCTCATGGCAGGATAGAACAGCATTTTTGTTCCTCTGTTTGCCGTCAATGTTGCTTATTCTAAGGTCAACTATTTGGGATGGATGTCTACCTGCTTTGCCGGTTCAACTTTATCAGGTATAATCTGGATAACTATCTTCTTCCTGGACTCTGTTATTCATTTTTGGTTGGAGTATAATTTAAGAATTTATGCGCACGAACAGGCATGGCTACTGTACCTCTATACTGGTCTGGCTTTGAGAGAAAACATCTTGAGAGTTAATGGAAGTGATATTCGTCCATGGTAATTTGATACGTTTCAAACTTTACTTTTTAATTTTCCTTTTTTAGGTTGTAGGCTTATAGCATCTTGTTTAACATTGAGGAAAATTTTGCCTCGCCATTGTTGTATATGTATGTTTTAGAATATTTGCGATAAAATTTCAAATTTAAAGCAACTTTATTCGATTCTTCTATATCACACTAACACACTGTTAAGTGTTTAGACAAAAACAAAAGGCCCTAAAAGTTCTTGAAGAACTTTGTTTGCTTTAAATGTTGCATCATCACTATAATAAATGCATATATCTGGTACTTATCTAGGACTTGCAAAAATGTCTTATAGTGAGGTTGCTGGAATGTCGTAAACAAGGTGATTAACCTGCGTGAAAATCATGATCATGCTCATAATTCAGTAATGTAATTTACAACAATTAATAGGTTTAAGAAGCTTAGTTATTCTTCAAATGATTTCAAGGAGACAGTGTAATTCAACTTGAGTTACTTGGGGCCTAGTAGAACTTTCCCAATAACACTATAAAATTTGAAATATGTATATATATTGTGTTTTGTCTAGAAAATACTTTAAAATGGTACTCCTATGTTACTTTTAAATTGTCCTAGATTTTTGTCTAATATTACCCTAAAATATTTATTACTCCAAAATTATCACCTAAATTATTCTAAAACAAACTTCAAAGATTAAGCTAAATCAAAGGAATGGGATTTAGATGTAATAGGGTTGTAGCAAAATGGAAACAAAAGTACGTATTTTACTCAACAAACAAATATGTATTTCGTAAAAAGATCAAACGTCCGAAAGGAAAATTTTAAAGTTTTGGATTAAGTATCTTTTATGGGGGAATGAAAAGGTTCCTTAAAAGAGAAACCGGCAATACAGTACTAAGATATTTTAATAACGATAACTTACCTGACATCGAGCACTGCCGCAAACTGACGATACAATTTGTTTTTGAAAACAAAAGATTTTCTTTCCTCACGGCATTGGTTTCTAAGTATTTATTACTTAAAAGAATTATGATGTAATAAAAAAGTGGAAGATAAGTTTAGTTAAATTATGTTTTTGCTTTCGCAGGTGGATTAAGCATCATTATTGTGCTATGGTTATGGCTCTCATCAGTCTTACTTGGGAGACAGAGAGGGGACCTGATTGTGCTCAGAAACAGGTAATATATCTATCACGTTTCTTTCACACTAACAAAAATGTTGATCAATCACCGATTGGAAAAAGAATATTCTCATAGATCTCTTTCTTGATTTTCCCTGTTTTTTTCCCTTTCATCCGATTTATATGTCTTGTGATTGAATGAATGCATATTGCAGAAAGGTGTAGAACTGTTTTTGAAGTGGGCTATCATGCAAGGGGTTGCAATGATTCTTCAGAATAGATATCAGAGGCAGAGACTTTATACACGTATTGCACTTGGCAAGGTAACACTTCTAGTTTCCTATTTGTTTAATATGTTTTGAAACAAATTAATCCTTTTTTGCTATTACACTTAATATGTTCTAGTTAATCATATCTATGTAAGCTGTCTCAGTTGTAGCAAATCTCGTTGACATGCCAACTTGTAAACAATTGTTTGTTAAATTGTTGTATTTCTTAATTTTTATGCTAACACATGCGAAGAAATAGTATGTTAAAATTGGTTTTTAAGTTATCTATGCATTGTACTATAATATGACAAGGTTATATCAATATTCAGTTAAAAAGAATATATATGTATATATATTTGTGTTTCTTTTTTTCATAGGCAAGGAGAATGGATGTTGTTTGGGGAGAAACTGCAGGCGTGGAGGGTCAATTACTGCTGCTGTGCCCCATCCTTTTCATTTTGCAGGTAATTTTCGAGCCACCAACCTCCTTTGTAACCATATAGACATTCTTGTTACATCTTCTAAATTAGTAAGCATTGGTTTCAGGGTTTTGAAGCCTATGTCGGGGTCTTGATGCTCAAAACTGCACTTGCTGGATTCAGTTCAGATTGGCAGGTATAGTAAAATCGTCATCTGAACACACAAAAAAAAAATAGTGGTTTCTTGGTTAGCTTTTGGGTTAATTCTGGCCGTTTAGCCAAATTACAAAAGTTACATCTAATATTTTTGATTTAGTAAATTAAAAATACCTCCTTATAATTAGAATGTTGAAAGTCGTTTTTTTGTAATTTGGCTAAACTTCAGGGGTAGTTTTGTAAGTAAGCCCATTTTTGAAGTATAATGAGATCATTTCCAATTTGATGCTAAGTTGCTTACCTTTGTTTTTAGGTCATCACATGTGGAATTCTTCTCATAATAATGGCCGTTGGGAATTTCGCAAACACCGTGCAGACACTCGTCACGAAATCTAGGGTTAAGGCGAAAATAAGGAAAGGTAAAAGCAAGCAAGAATTATTAAATCAGGGATCTGGTGTCAAGACTTCGTAATTAGGAAACCTATTTAATATCTTTGAGGTTGTAATAATGGGATGAGAATTTATTGCTCCCTCTTGGGACAGTGTTTTGACCTGTTTGGGGTAGGTTGTTGATGGGTTTCTGGCAGTAATCTGTTCATGGTTATGGTTACCGTTACGGTTATGGTTGTTTAAAGATTATAGTGAGGTCCATTTTTCCATAAAATTTAGTCAATTTTAAGAACTTTTTTTTTCGGATGCTAGCATAATGCTGGATGCAGTTCGAAATTTATTTTTTCAATAATTTTTCAAACATCTATTTTAATATATATTTTTGAAGATATTCTACAAAATGTAATGAATAATTTATTTTACTATTATACATAATATTTATTCTTTAACTCTACAAACTCTAACTCTATCAAACACTTTTCAATTGTTCATTTTTGATGTGGAGAACTTATAGTTTGCCTCCGATCTTGTCTCCAATACCAACCTTTGCTCTCTCGATATATGAGAGCTAAAGTTGTGTCTGCTCTTGGAGATGTCGACTATTATTCATATTAGATTAATGCAAAGTGAATGTAAACTACTATACATATATAATTGTGCTTGTCTATGCTTTATTTCTTGTTATGTTCATTGTTTTTTTGACTTATTTGATTGAAAATATCATGAAGACCCTCCGTACATTCTTATCTTAAAAACATTTTTATTTGAAAAAAATGGAAAAGAGGTGGCACATGGCGATCCCCAAAAGCCAAAACTGTTTAGTTTCCACAAAACGCGGAGGTTCGTATTACTGAAATCATATCACAATCCCACATAGCTGAGTTATTAATTCATAGCTTAAATTTTAATGACCACGAATTTATTCTTCCATCTATTTTTTTTAATTTAAGAGACAATCATTGATTCATTTTGTTCCCCAATAATATTCACATTTTCTTTTATGGATGTGTATTAAACTGAAAAATAAATTATTTACTTTGCGTGTCGATTACATCAACTTGTTTTCAACCCCGTCTACTTGTTTTGCTGCTGCTGACAATTTCAATTCTTTACGTTAAATCTCAGATTCATTGAACCTGGACTCAAACACCCATATCTCCTACTAGTATTCAATAATTAGCGGATGTCACTCATAAATTATACTCTATATAAATCCCATCCACCATGCATTCATAATTCATTCATTCAACAACTTACAAATCACATTATAGTAGTATATATATTATATCCGTCTTAGATACTTTTTTTTTTTTGTTTTTTCGATGGCGCGAAGAAGCTTTGGATCGGCGGAGGATGAGGTGCTGCGGCGGAGGAACGAGGAGTTGGAGAGGGAGCTGGAGAAGAGTTTAGAGAGGGAGGATAGAATGAAGGAGGAGCTGACAAAGATTTGGCGGCGAGTGATGGTGGCGGAGGAGGCAGAGGAACGGCTGTGCTGGCAGCTGGGGGATCTGGAGGCGGAGGCCGTCAGCCAGGCCAGAGAATACAGAGCAAGACTTCTGGAATTGATGGAACAGCTTTCCAACGCCCAAAAACTTATTCGGGAATCTTCCTTCTCCACCACGGACGACATCATTTCTCAATGAACGTTTCGTTTGTGTTATACAGTATATACATATATATAGCGTGTGTTTGTATATGTTATATCTAATTTTGTGTGTGTTAGAATTATTTTGTAATATATATGACATTTTATTTGTATATTGTTTTTTCCTCAAGATTGTACTCTGTAATTTGTAATTTGTAAGTAGTACCTTACCTTTTGATGTTAGGTAGTTTATTTTAAATTTACATGTTAGTGTTCGACTGAAACAACTTAGAACTCAAATATAAGTCCAACAATCTAATAAAACAAGTCTTGCAACAAATTATAGTACTACTATTTTTTGGCTTACGAGACTTTGGATCTTGATTTCACCTAACTCATTGCTGATAGTCATGCCACTTGGCAAGATCAAGGTCGTCGGATGTCACATGTTCGATCGAAAGAGACGGACGAGCACAGAAAATGGAAAGGGTGATAAAATGGTTGAAGATGAAACAATTAATCCACCTCCAATCTTCTCGTTTATGTTCTCCCTCACTGGTGGATCATCTATTCTCCTCATCCTGCATCGATAAGAAGAAGAATAACAACAAAATATCAAATACTACTAATTGATGCGAGAAAGAAATATCGAAAAATGATAGTACCTCCGTCTCAGAGAATTATGCACTTACAAAGGAGAGCAATGCATACTTCTCTGAGACGAGGAGCACGAGACATTACCCACTATAGGGACAAAAAACTATAGCATATTCCGAAGCCTTGCAAGTGAAAGTGCTGGACCCATCATCATATGCATAGCTATAAGCTCTTGGGCAGGCCCTTTTGAACATTCCTGAATAAAACGACGGCCGACACGTTGTTGGGCTCGCAAACTCCCCACTGCAACAATACTGGTCCAGCCCAAACGCCTCGCAAGCGCTCTTGCACCCGATCACTCCCCCCTCGTTTGCATTGCCTCCAATCACTTGTAGCTCCTTCGGACAACCTGTTTTCAAGAACTCAGAATCAATAAACTAACAATATTGTCTAGTGTAAAACTAATAATCAATCTCCCTTACCCATATTTATATCCGCTACACAACCAGTGACATTGCATCCCCCATGACCTCCTTGTGGTAGAGCAACCAATGCCAAATTATAGCCATCAACTATACTAACATCGTAAAAGTCTTTTTCAACTCCAAGAGTTATCTCAAAGAGCGATGCCGGTGGTGTGGCACCCATGCCGTTACATTCTAGCCGACCACCGCAGTCTCCGGTTAGGCACGAGCCGGCGCCAGTCACATCGAACGTGCAGCCGGTTCGAGCCCATATCCGGCCCGACCATCCCGGTAGGTTAGGAATCGCGACACTTTGGGCAGGACCCAATTGGAATCCTGTCGTGACAAGCTGCGGTGTGCCTGCACCGGCTAGGGTTCCAGGCCATATTGTGTAGGGGCAATTGTTGGTAATTGTAAATGTGGAGACACAAGAGCTTATGCAGATGGAAGTTATAATCAAGAAAACGAGGAGTTTAAAAGGTGCCATGCCTCATGCAATGAGGAAACATAACACTATTTAAGTAGCGTTTGTAATTATGAAATAGCTTTTGCTATTGTGTTGTGCCTTTCTCTTTTTTGGCTCAACGGGGGACGTATAAAGCAATGCTTTTCCCCACATAGAATCAATGAATTTCTTTTCTCTTGGATACCTAAATTCGTGCAATGGATTTATATCCCTATATGAAAAGGCTAACATAAGATTCTTACTATCAAGTCGACGCATCTAACCGATCCAAAACTGATGGTTCTCGTACAGAATCTCATTCATTTCACCCAGAGAGTATACTTAAAAATAGAACACTAAAGTTTTTCCATAGTAATAAGTTCAGATGACAACATATATATAGCATTGATCAACTACCTCGCGAAATCGGAAAATCGCTAAACAAAGCTCACCAAATTTTACTCAAAAAGGCAAAAATTAGCAGTTAATTTATATTCTAACCTCAGTTGATATCCATGCCATCCCCAATCTGGGTAGCTGCAACCGCAACAACCACACCACCAAACGGCGATCTCTCGAAAATTGGGGAGGAAGGATTACAGTGACGCTTCAATCCAAAGCTGCTGTCAGTCGAGCTGCAGCTCTCAGCTTCTAGCTTCCTCCTGACTCCTTTGACGGCCTGTTGCTCGACAGGCGTAAGAGGAAATATCTGCCTGCTCACTCTACACAGAGAGCTGTGGTTATCGTAGACGATCCTCTGGTCACAGTTCTTGTCGCAGATGTGGGTCCGGCCGGTTAGGTTGCAAAGGAAAACGTTCCCGCACACGTGGGCGTTTTGGCATTTCCAGTCGCACTTGTGGACGGCCGGGAAAGGGTTAGGGTTAGGGTTCCGGCCGTCTTGGCCGAGGATCGTCGAGAGGTAAATAACGTTGGCCATGGATTTTCCGAATACCTCCATTGCTGAGAATTAATAAGAACATCAAAACCTAATCACATTTTCCATTTTCCAATTTTGTTTTCCTTTTTTCAGAAACACGCAAATCAAAAATCAAAAAATAATAGTAGTAGTACAACAATATTAATAACTCCATTAATATGAAAAAGGAAAAAGCTAAGAGAAAGGGGAAACTTACAAAGGCAACAGAATCAGGTGCAGCTTTTTCTCTCTCACGCACACACGCACACACTGGAGTCAACAGTAAACACGCTTGAAGAGGAAGAAGGAGAGCGGAGGGGAGGTGACTATTAATAATACTGTAGAAGAAAAGACGAAGAAAATGTGATCCGGTTTGTCGTGTAAATTTAGGTGAAATGCGATGCAGATGAAATTCACATTATTTTGAGGCTTCAGATTCGGTCGGGTCAAATTTTGAATCCGAGTCAGACGCGTTTACACGTGTAAACATTTTACTTCTCCGTTGATTGATGGGTGGTCAAATACGGTGAAGTGAAATGACGACACACGTATACGTATTTAAGAAAAATATAACATTATTTTTATAAAATACAAAGAAAAATTATCATGCTATTTCTTTGTTCATTCATTCAAATATAAATTCATAATTTTTTAAATTTATAGTCTTATACGAAAAACGAAGTTAACCATGTTAAATTTATAGTCTTCTAAATTTAATTTCAGTTCGATTAATTTCAGTTTAAACTTATACGGAGTATTCAGTTATATTAGTTCGATTAAATTCAACTGATCTCGATTCACTTAATTTCAAAATAAAAATATAAAAAAGAGAAAATTTGAACATAAAGTAATTGAATGTAATAAATTATAAAAAAAATGATTTTCTTTGTTATAAAAAAATCTTCTCAACGGTCATTCATTTCCACAATGTTAATTAAATAATTTCAGTTTTACGAAAATTGCATTGTTTATAATATTGAAAGCATATATACTTTTTTATTATTAAAATAAAATTAAAAAATTTCACTTATTTGGAAACTAAAAATATAGAAAGTTTATTATAATCGTACAAATCAATTTATCTTTTTGTCAAAATGTATCTAAAAAAATTAATCATATGATACATTTCATATTTGAATATTATTTATAATTTTTAAAAAATATTTAAAATTTATTAATTTTATGAAAAAAATAATTTCAAATTAAGTTTATTTTGTTAAACCCAATTCATTTAATTTAAAAGAAGGGATAATATATGTCCTCTCTCTCTCTATTTCTATCTGGTAGATCGATTCACGAAATTATCTATTAAGTTTTTTTTAATCAAAAAGTGTCATTTCGGCGAGAATTTGGTGAAAATAATACATGTGGCAAGAAGTTCCGACATGGCAACCTATTTAATAAAAATAATAAGGTGTTATTGTCGGAATTCCGGTGCCACGTGTATTATTTTCACCGGATTTATGGTCTAAATGACATTTTTTAATTAAAAAAATTTAAAAGACAATTTGGTAAATCGAACTTTTCACCGGATTTCTTGTGGGAAATATACTTTTTGATTAAAAAAAACTTTAAAAGATAATTTGGTAAATCGTTCTATTGGAGAGGACGTAAATTGATATTATTCTTTAAATAATAAATCCATAAAAATAGGGATAGAATCATATTTTGTCCTTTTAAGAATTGTCATTTTCATAAACGGAGTTTAACTTTTTTTTTATCCGATTTGATTCTTTGGGTACTGTTCCAGCGAAAAATGGCACGAGATTAGCGCGTGAAAGCTGAGTCAGCTTGCCACGTCGTCACAATACGCCACCTCATCGAGAAGAAATGCAATCTAAAAGTAATTAGAATTTTGGAGGAGTAGGATTCGAACCCTGGCCATTCAAACCACTAGGCTACATTAACTACTTGATATTCTATAATTTTAGTGTATATATACGTTATAAGGTGTAACTATAAATTATGAATTACATAATTAATTAACAATTATTATATAAATAAAAATAATTATTTATATTAAAAATAATCAATAAAACATAAATAATTATAATAAATAACAATAACGTAATAAATTATTTCGCTTATTTGTATAAAAAAAACATAATTTATTTAATTTATTATATACTTAATGTATTAAATAATTATGCACAATATCATTTTTTTGATGAGTCACTTAATATGTATACCCTTAAAAATAAAAATTATTATACTTTTTTAAATAAAAATATATTTTTACTACTAAAATTTAAAAAGTAAGAATATATTTGGAACTTACATAAAAATACATTTTTACTATTAAAAATTAAAAGATAATATTATACTTTTAAGTTTTAAAAAATATATTTGTTTTTAAAGTTATACATATTAAGTTGAAACATAAAAAAAATGATAGTATTTATAATTATTTAATATATTTAAGTATAGTACATTAAATGAATTATATTTTATTTTTGTTTTTTATGTTAATAAGCGAAATAATTTATTAATTGTTATTTATTATAATTATTTATGTTTTATTGATTATTTTTAATATAAATAATTATTTTTATTTATATGATAATTGTTAATTAATTATGTAATTCATAATTTATACTTAGAGCTTATAACGTATATATACACTAAAATTACAAATTATTTCCAGTAGTTAATGTAGCCTAATAGTTTGAGCTACTATCTCTCCATTGAATGACCATGGTTTGAACTCTACTTTCTGCAAAATCCCAATTATTTTTAGATTGCATTTCTTCTTGATGAGGTGGCGTATTGTGACGACGTGGCAAGCTGACTCAGCTTTCCGGCGTACGGGGTGAAGTCACGTGTCTATCTCGTGACTTTTTCCGCCGGACCAGTAGCCAAAGGACCAAATCTGATAAAAAAAAAATTAAATCCGTTTATGAAAATGACAATTCTCATAGGGACGAAATATGATTCTATCCATAAAAACATTTGGACTCGGAAGAAAAAATGAAGAGGGCGTAAATTGATAATTATCCTTTAAAAGAATAAACCCATAAAAACATTTGGACTCGAAAAAAAAAATTGTTCGGTATTTTAGAGATTAAAATTTAAATCTATATATAATATACTCCAGTGTTTTTAAATTTTAATATCATTCGGTTCAATTTAAATTCTTAAAAAAATAAAAACAAAAAATAATTAAAACAAATAATCTCATAAATTTTGAAGATATTTGGATATTTTTGTAATTAGACAAAACCTCAAGGACCATGAGATTTCATAAAGAAAGGATGTGATTTGTAAAAACCAAAAAGATGGGGGAAACACAGGAGATTTTGAGACCTAATTAGCTCTTGTGAGTATACATTATCTATCAGCACAACCAATGAATATATGGCAACAAATTTTCCCATTTACATTGAGCTTCTTGGACTGTCTCTGATCACTCTCACTTTGATACAACAAAACTCTGGAAACCATACAATTATACAACATGTAATCAGTTGTATTAGCAATAATTATGTCATCAATAATAAGGCAAGAATTTAAAAAAAAAAAGAAAAAAGAAAAAAAAAGGATTGATATGTTATTCTCGAGGGCGGGCCAGCCAAAGAGAGCTAAGGGCCCGAAGGCGGGAGAAGTAGTCACTGATAGCAAGGAGAGCGCGGGCCGACTGGCGGGTTGTT
This sequence comes from Euphrasia arctica, assembly GCA_014843705.1. Taxonomy (NCBI): domain Eukaryota; kingdom Viridiplantae; phylum Streptophyta; class Magnoliopsida; order Lamiales; family Orobanchaceae; genus Euphrasia; species Euphrasia arctica. The sequence continues at coordinate 21,627 of JACOMQ010000237.1, forward strand.
AGTATACGGTGCATTTGCTGTAGAGTTTGCTGCCGCAAGTTATCAGCCTGCACAATGCATATATATACAGGGTAAATAATAACTAGGAGTATAATACAGGGTAGTAATATAGTATTATCCCTATTACTAACAATTAATTATTTTTCATAGATTAAGAGATTAACCTGACGAATGAAGCCGTCGAGTGTCCCCAACTTCCCCATAGCCATAGCCATTTGACCCATGTAATTAGCGACATTTCCAGAAGAACCTGATGGGTTAAGAGAACCAGCTAAGGTCTCGGCCAAGGATTGCTGCAAAGCATCCATGCCCTGTGAAAGGGCATCTTCAGCCTGTTGAGATGTCTGTTGTAAATTATTAATGGCCAACAACTGCTGCTCGGTCAGTGGCTCTAACTGGTTTACGAGAAGCTGCAAACATGGAAGGAAACAGAGATGAAAACGAATAACCCTTATATGCGTTGTGTTACAATGACAGGGAGGAATTTGTAATTTCGAAATATGGTAGGACTTTTTTTGTTAAAAGGTAGTATATTGCAAGTTTAGCCCCCTAAATTTCTGGTGTTGGCAGTTACGGTTCTTTGCAACTTTTAAATGTTGCCATTATGGTCCTTGATGATTTTGAACCTAGTAAAAATGACAATTTCAGTTCTGCAGCTCTCACGAGCCATTTAGATTATTTTTGGTATTGGAGGGTATTTTGGGAATCAATGAAATATGGGAACCATCCATTTCATACCACAAAACTGCAACAAATTAGAACTTATAGGGACCGGAACTGTGTGGGCTTGTAACTCCATGGATCAGAATTATAAAAATAAAAAAATAAAGGACCAAGAATTGCTACCATGAATACAATACCTAAATTGCTAACACCTCATCATTATGCAGTTAATCCATTTTCATAATTAGGTAAAACCGTAAAACCTCAAGGGTGAATTTTGTAATGAATTCAAATTGAGGTAGAAAAATGAGATCCCAAAATGGATATGAACTACTCCGTATTAACCTTATATTTAACCTTTAGTTTTTATTGGGGTCCCTTATTGATTGGGCTGATAAAATAAAATACAACGAAATTTTGAAGTAAATATAATGGCGCGCACCTTAAGAAGTTCGGACGAGCGGAACCCACCGAGCCAGAGGAAGCATCTCTCCGCGGGTGTTTGCCACATGCCCGACAGGATGTGAAAGACGTCCGATTTCGCAGCATCCCCTTTGATCCTAAATATGTCATCATACTGTGCCAAGATTCCCTCCACTATTATCCGGAGCTCGGCATCACCCGCGTGAGAATTTACGGCACCTCTCAGCTCGTTAATCCGACGGTTGTGTTCCTCCAGCCACCGTGAATATTCCACGTCAAAGGCCAAGGCACCTGGAAATTTAAATTGATCAGACATGGGGGATTTAATGGAAATTGTAATATTTTAACTATATCGACCAACATTTCTTCAAATTATGTGGGACGGAGTTGTACTAGTGGTGGTGGTAGTAGTAGTACAAAAAACCCACCCTAAGATTAAATTCATCATACTCTGTGCACCTAATGTTAGAGGAGACAAGGAAAATTGATGTCATCAATTGAGTATTTTACAATTATATCTCTCATCTTATCTGAATATCACACAACACCATTCCTTTTGTCTTACATTGGTCATTTACACCCCTAAAATTTATGAGAGTTACAAACAACAGACAAAAAGTAGTGGAGTTCTTTGCAATGTTTCGAGAGGTGCAAGAGAAATAAATTTGATGACATCAGTAGATGTCATTGGGTCAATTAATGGTTGGAACAAAAGCTAAGTGGAATCAAACCTCAGGGGTGTTTTTTTAATCTCAAAGTTAGATAATTTTTTGTGTGTAAAGACCATTAATAGTGAACACTCTTATCTCACAAAACTAGCTCAATGAACAAGAGAAACTTGAATCACACCCGCTCTTCTTCTTATTGGCATTTGCATTTACTACTTTCATTCGAAAATATATATCCCTTTCCATATATGTTCTTTAAAAACTCGTGAAAAATGTATATATGATCTCAACTCTTCTTACTTTTCCAGTTACAGAGCTCAATTTTCGCTCATTATTAATTATTATAATACCACAAGGTGAAGTTCTTCAACAAAATGCAAAATTGTAGCAGAAGAATTTTTAAAATTAAGAGGAGAAAAAAACATACCATTTCCAGCACCGGTTTGAGCATCCCCAGAATTTGAAATAAACACCCCCTTTATAAGAAAAAAAGGGTTCGGTTAATTGAGGGAATATAAACACTAGATATTAAGGAATGGCATTTCTGCAAGTTTATGCGCAGATAAGAACAACGACCTGCTGCCTTGCCCGTTGGAGCTCTTGCTCAAGTTGTGTCAATTTCATTCTGCTGCTTTCTAGCTGTTGAACATAAGCCTAAACCCACAATATATAAAAATTAAACAAATGAATGAATGAATGATGGATATATCAAATGCATATAAACCTGACATGTAGGTACAAAGAGATATGTGATATATCATACAAACTTGTGAGTTTCATAAATTAGAGTGAATTACCATCCAAAAGTACTATTGAGATATGATATAATTACCATAAAAACACACATTACACTAAATATTACTCCCTCTGACCCGTACTTGAGTCACACTTTTCATTTCGATATGTTCCATGGATCATACATATCGTCAAACCCCAAATAATGAAATAATTACACTTACTTCTTCACCTAAAAATTCAAATTTTCACCTACTTTTGAGAATTTTACTCGCACATATCTTACTTTATTACTTTAAAAAGCCATCTTTACCCTTCCCCTTGTTTTTTTAATCAAAAAATCAATAAAGCAATTTTTTTTCTTTGCGCTCGGACACATAACTAAATGTTTGGGACGGAAGGAGTACAAAACTACCCCTGCGATTTTATTTTGTGTTGTATACACCACCACAACCTCTTCATTAGCCAAAAAGAGGGAACTCTTAATTATAATTACTCCCTTAAGTTTTACACTTAATTAAACCTTGGGTGTATTTAGTAATTTTCGAAAGTTTTTTTTAATTATTTCAAGGATATATTTTTTAATTATCCACATAATAGAAACTACCTAAAAGGTAATGAAACTAAAATCATTGGAATGATTAAATTGAACAGCTTAAATCACAGCATCAATGTATAGTGAATAAGAATGTGAAGCCAAATTAATATCAGGGACAGTATATTATTTTTATACATAACCGACCTTTTTTCTCAAACGGCTTTTCCTTGCAGCTTCACGATTTTGAGCAAGCCTACGAAGAGTCTGAAGGACATCGTCAAGATCATACATTTTTTACATGTCTTTTTTATAAGAAAAAAAATGTGCAAACATGTAAGAGTTGGAAACAAACCTTTTGATCTCTCGACTTATCACTTCCCCCATCAGAGGCACCTATAGCCTGTGATTGATTATTTTGATACTGCACAAGAAACACGTAAAAAAATCAACATATTTATAAATCAAAAGGAAAACAATCTTTGCCTATAAGAAGAATGTTTCTGTCAAGAAAAAAAAAGTAGAAAAATAAATAATTGATATACAATTCATATTTCACTACAAAGAACATTACCCTCAAATTCCTGTCATCCGTGTCACCGTCAGTCGAGGAATCTGACATAGCACTTCCATCTGCCATTTTTGCTCACTGTTATATCATAGAGCTTCAAACCCAAACAAGTTCATGCATTCAATACTCTGATGATAGCATTTAGTTAAAGCCCAGGTCAACAAGAATCGATCCAAACTGCAGGAAATTTACTCTGCAAATAGAAAGCATCATGAATGATCACCTCTTTCAAAATAGACCATTTCAACTAAGTTTAACTACTCCTGTAATTGATATTTTAATTGTCCTGATTTCTTTAGATCATATGCCGAATTCAGATTTTAATATTTGTTTTCCTTAACAAAAATCAATATTTTGGAGCAAGAAATAGCAATAACAGTACAATTTAATCGGAATATCGAGAAAATGAAACCCAAAACTGTGACAAGGTGCTCGCTTGATCTCATATCCTCGTACATACTTGCTTTGATACGATCAGACGTAGATTTAAGTGAATGCTCCTCGATTGAGAAGTAATTTAAAATCAAACAGATATATAGATAGATACAAAGATGTTTTCAGCTTCTGAAGAGGATAATACACTAATCCCACATCCCCTAAAAGCTGTAAGCTGCTTTTTTTTTCTTTTTCAATGATTCTAAAGCTGAAAACACACACAAAAAAAAAACAGAATTCAAATATAATAATAAAGCATTAATTAGATCTCATTCAACATTTCATAACTCAATCACGCAATAATCCTTCTCCAGAACGCGTAACATTAAACTTCAATTTACAGTTCCTTCACCATTAAGGCATCTCATTTGATCCCACAAAAAAATCAGAAAATACAAAATCGAAACCCATCAACAATTTCTGAAAAAAAATCAAAAAAAGAAATAAAATTACCTCTGTTTCTCATACGGGCAGCTGAAGATCGATTCACTCTTTGCAGAAAAATGAAAAAAATAAACACTGAAAATACAGAGAAAGTAGAAGTGACAATGGTAAGAAGAGAAATAAAATTACTACTACTTTACTATTACTATCCACAATTTTGACTTTGGGTCTGTTGAGAGAGATTTTGAGAATTCTCTCTTTTTTTTTTCTTTAGAGGTTGGAAATATTTTAGAGAGTAAAAGGGCAAAATAAATAAAAAGAATGTCACGGGGTGCGGTGGGTAGGGAAGATGCTATGTTGCGTATAATTACATAAAAACCCATGATGTTTGTGGGGTTTACAAATATACCATTGCATATTTTATTTATTCTTAATTTTTTTTAAAGTTAAATTACTTAAATTCCCACAAGGTTTTATAAAGACTGGAAATCACACTCTTCAAAAAAAATTGAAATATCATTTTATTTTCAATTTTTCAATACAAGTTAATTATAATTATTTTAATTTATAACTTAATAATTATTATTTTAACAATTTTTTTAATCTTCAACAAAGTGTGAATACTGTGAATACTGAAGTTAAGATGAAAAAAGTATACATTTTTATAGTGTGACTTTATGTTCTTATAAAAATTAGGAAGAAAACCAAAATACTGCAAATAGAAAATTCTTTTGTTTCAACTATTTATGTTTTTTTTTAATTAAAAAAATGTAAATAATTGTGAGATCGAAAAGGTAATTTTTTTTTTTATTAAACTATTTTTTGCTCAAATCAAATGTTTTAGTCTTTTATGATGTATGTTAAGACGACTTTTACTGTGGAATTCAAAAGTTGAATTCAAATGTAGACTTATAGTGAAATTCAAATGTTGAATACAAAAGGTAAATTTATACAGTAGCTTACAAACTAATGAAAATAATTATTTATAAAGAAATTACTGTGAAAATTGTAGATAAATATAATCTAAAAAATTGATGGTTAATCAATTTTTTAATTAAAATAATTAATATTATATCTTATGCATGCTTATTTGTTAGAGGTCGTGAATCCTAAACAAATGTTGGAACATATAGTTCTTAATATAAATTTGTACATAATATATATATTGACCATAAAAAATATGGATGATAATAGAATTGACAAAAGTACTTGTGAAAGATATGCAGCTGTACCATGACAAAATCCTATTATAAATATATCGACAAAAAATGTAAACTTTTTAATACGAAATGATTCGATCAACTTATCTTCAAGACTATATTATGTCCGTCATATTTCATTACTTGTGTGGTAGGAAATTAAAAATAATATATTTTATGTGTAAAGTGAAATGAAATAATTGTTGTTTATTAATAATTATTTAAATAAATCAAAATAAAAAAAATGCAATATTTGAAAAGAGAGAACAAAAAATGAAAGTGGAACAAAGAGGGAGAGAGAGAGTATTTGGAGTTCTATAATACTCACCCAAATATTGGGTATAAAAAAATTTGTTTGATTTAGATGTTCAATTGTCAATTATACATTAACAAATTAGGACTTTTTCTCTTTGTATGGAATTGTGTGTTGATCTATATTTAAAGAAGTTGGGTAGGGTAATCAAAAAAATATAAAGAAAATGTTGACAATCATGTCAATTGTCAAGATAGAATCCATAGTAGTGTCAATTGTCAAGATACAATCAAGAACAATTGTCACGTTTGGTTTCAATTTCAAAAGTAAATCCTCTCATTTGCACTTTAAAATCTCAAAAATAATAAATCTTTGACCAAAATTTCACCAAAATTGTCACCTAGTATGTAATTTTGAATTTTCAAAAAGATCATGATATCACTCATTACGCCTAAAAAAATGCGAGTCAAGCTTACTTTTAAATGATTACGCTGTCATGACTAAAAATAAACATTTTACTAAATGACAAATACAAAAAATAAATAATAAAATGTACCTCTATACACTATTTCTATTGAGAAAGATAGTAAAAATAAAGAGAGAAAATAAGTATAGTATCAAATATTTTGCACCGTAAAATGAATAATCATACCTCAAATCATTGAGACGGTAAAAGTTTAAATATATATGAATAATATTAAAAATATATGAATAATATTATATTATTTGACTAGATTGTATACCTTTAAATTAAATTATTGATAATCGAGTATTATTTATTTTTTTATTTTAATTTAATTTTAAATAAACTTAATCGAGTTAAATTGAATAAAATTGAATTAAAATAGATTAAAATTAAGTTCAAAAGAACAAATCTTAATAGAAGATGCTCTTAAATGTTATCAAAATATTATTAGTTTTTCTTTCAAGATAATAGTTTTGGATAATAAATTTTTTTTTTTGTTATTTTGCTACGATTTCTTAACATATTAAATAGTACTCATAGAATTAACTATTTTTGTACTACAACTAAAAATAAGTACTTCCAAGTAGATTACTTAAATAGTTAATACTCTGTCATTGTGAAATTAATGGTTCTAAAAATGAATCAAACCTATAACTTGGTATAGAATATTAATAAAATAATGATCACAAGACAATGGGTAAGCTCTTGATTTAGACTCTTATAGAAAGAGCACTAGCAAAAAACGTTAATCTTTTCTATCTTTGGACTTGTCCTAAAATAAAATCCCAGAACACTAAAATGGTCAATATCCTTCCCTGCATTGAGCATCAAAGAAAACTGAGTAGGACCTCAAAGTCTCTGCCTAGAAATACACAGAAGTGCAAATGAGGCATGAAAAAATAAAAGGCAGAGCTTTTCCCAAAACTGAAATCTAACTTAGATTGTCCAGAAAACTCGCAAACCGTGTCCCTAAAAACGAACTCAGGTCTCAGTGCATGAAAGAAAATCGACCATTAGAGTGCATTGAAGGAAAGAAATTGTGAAAAGTGCAAAAACAAAGATCTTTTGAAACACGTAAACTTGTTTTGATGTATCATCTTCATCTCTACAATAATCCTACATCAAAAACTTGCAGACGATACATTCTCCTCTCATGGACTCATCAAAGGAGGGCAAGAATTGACACATTGGCTTTAAGCTTTCTGAGTGATTATCAGTTATCACTAAAAATCTGTTAAATCACTTAACCCAAAACAACATGACTGAATCAAGCCTTTTTCTTGAAAATCAATATATAGATAGATCATAGATAGAAGCGTGCTTAAAAGATCGACTAATTTCCCAATCGAGCCATGCTTGAAAATGAGAACTTAGAATTTAAAAACCACTTGAAATGAATGATACAAGTAAAAATAATTTTATACAGAAAAAAATATGAATCATTTATCACTATCACAAATATCATACAAATTCAATTTCAAAACTCAGATTTCAAGAACTTAAAAAAAGAGTTAAAGAATTAAACAACACTCTCAATCAAAGAAGCCCAAACAACACAAATACCCCAAGCAAGATCAACCAGATAATGTGAACCAACAACAGGGCCTGGCCCGCTGGGCCCGAGCCGCCATTACCGACTTCACAAAACCCTAGTTTATTCACGCTCGCCCCGGCGCAATGGGCCTCGGCGCAACCGCACCAATACGTGACGCCGTCGACCCCGCAGACCGGGTCGGGTCGGAAGCATTTTACGGGGCAGAGATCCGGCTTGGAATCCAACGGGCAAATGTCGTTTGCCGATTGATCGGATGGCAATTTGATGACATTAGGGTTCGATCGGACGGTGGGTGGGGTAACGGTGGTGAAAAGAACGGCAAGGATGAAAATCGCCGGCGGTTTGCCGGAGAACAAGTGCATCTTCGGCAATATTCAAAACTGGTCAATTGTATGAGAAATCCCAATAATTCGGTTTTTTCTCGCGAAGGGGACGAAATGAATTTCTGGGGAATTGGTGCCAATTTTAATTCTAGGGTTTGTTTGATTTTTCTTCGTGGAAATTTGTTTTATTAGGTTATTCGAGTGAAAAAGGTCCCCAATTACTACTCAAGTACTCCTATTACAGATATTAATTTGTCTTATATTTATATACTCCTATTTTTATATTTTTTACAGATATTAATTTGTTTTATAGTACTTTTTTTATAATTCATATTAATGAGCAGTTGCACATTTATAAAATATATAAATAATTAAAAAAATGACATTACAATTTCACATGTAGTCATATTTTGATGAATTTAATTCTTAGAACCGGTTCGTTTAAACATAATTTCAATACACTTCGATTTAGTTTATTTTAAAATAAATTAAAATAAAATAAATAAAAAATAATTTAAAAATATATTGTTAAGTATACAATTTACTAAAAGTCATAATATTATTAATATTTTTAAATAAATATTTAATAATTTATAAAAATTATTATTATTTTTATAAAATAATCAATTTAATTTAGTTCAAATTGTGTCAGTTTAGTTTAGTTCAATTCATATTGTTTCAGTTTAGTTTAGTTCAATTCATATTGTTTCAGTTTAGTTTTTCAATTCAAAAGAACAAATTCTAGTGCAAAATTAGAATAGATCCATAAATAAATTGTAAAAAGAAAACAAAATCAATTATTAAAACATAAAAGCAAGAGTGCAAATAGTAATATACCCACACAAAACCATGGTTGCAAATATATTAATTTAAAAATATATAATCTATAATATTTTGAAATAAAAATTAATTAGAACTCTTCTTTTAAATTTTTTAATTAATTAAAATAATCCATTAATAATAATAAATTAATTAATAATTAAATATTGTATTAAATATGGTTATATAATTTTATTACAATAAAAATGTATTTCTATCAATCAGATTTCAATTTTACCATAAAAAATTTATCCACTAAATTTAATAATACATTATATCCATAATTATTACACTTAAATTACTCTCTATTATATATTTTAAATATATATTTATATTTTCCATTTATATAATCATTTCATATTATATAATATTTGAAAATAAAAATTTAATTATTTTGAACTTTTATTATCTTTTCAATATTTATTACTCTAAAATTTTGAATTAGATAATTTTTTTAGTATTCTAAACAACATCCAACTTTTCAGATCTCTTCGAAAATTTTGTGTTTTTTAAAATCAAAATATAATAAATTAAAAAAAAAATAGTTATTGACGTTCCCCTAAACATCTACTACCAAACATCTAATAAGCATAATTTCCACAACCAATTGAGAAACAACAATATTACCATCACAACCTCGCTAGTATAAGCTAACTCTGACAATTGAGAAACAACAATATTACCATCACAACCTCGCTAGTATAAGCTAATTCTGCCAAGATATGATAACTGATAGTGTTAACAATCAAGAAACACAAATCAAGAAAAATACTGAATGATTTCAGACATCAAATGAGTACTAAATTCTGGAGAACTACACTAAGGAAAGGGAGTGATAAAACAGAACTATATATCGAGTCAAAGAACCAACCACAAACTAAGTAATGAAACCAACTACTTAAAGGAAAGGAAGTTGGGTTTTTTCCATCACTCGTAAGCATGAAATCAAATGTTCTAATCACATGCTTATTTTTTCATTTATGATGTATAGTTCACAGCATATATGTAACAATAATAGCCCAATCAATCCTTCAAATTCAATACTGACCAGAAAAATTGGCCCAAATATTCTATCTCATAAGCATACTAAACATGGACAGGATTGAATCAAATAGCAGTACGTAGTTTTCATAATTCTCAAAACGGGTCTCATCAATTAAACCTAATATTGGTAAAAATAGCAAGGCTAACGAGTTTCTCCAGAAACACCCACAGCATCATCTTAGCCATCTAATTCTTTGTCAGCCTTTGCAGTCAGAAACTGGCCTTGGGAAACGAGCCTACTTAACATTTATGCCTTTTGGGGCATTCAGTTTACCAGACTCGAGGGATAGAGGATCGGTTTCAGCCTTGCCGATGACGTTCTTGTATATCGACATAGCTTGAGCCATCATGCTGGCAGGATTGGAAGCACTTGAGGGCAGCAAAACAGTTGTTCCCTATATAGATGAAAAATAAACATCATATATTTATTTGCTGCCATGAATTTTTGTTACGATCGTGATAATAAGATATGTATACTGCCATAAAAAAATTATCCTTGTTTACCTCTTTGGCAATGTTGCTGAAGGCTTGAATATATTGCTCAGCAATTCGCAAACTAGCAGCCTGTAACCAACAACAAATCATCAAAATGGAAAATTGTCAAAATATAACAAATGGTAAACCGAGTTGTCAAAAAAGTAAGTGGGTCTGAATTGTCAAAATAATACACAAGTCACATATCCTATCTATGGATCTGTGACTCCAGTTAACAAAAAAGAGAAAGGAAAGAAAAGGAGTCAGCATATAAGAATTGCTGACTTCCCTTTTTTTCCTTGTGAAGTGTAACTCTACCAAATCAAACAATTAACCATCATCTATACAAGTATAGTATAAAGTATGGTTGTCTTTATACCAATACTGTAAAGTTTTCCTAAAGGATTAACTACAAAAGTTACTAGTAATGCTATCTTTCAAAATTAAAATATCTGAAATATGTAAGAAAAATATCAAAAAACAAATGTTAAATGGTAATAAACTATCCCTACTATGCATATTTCTTTTTACGTTTTCTATAAGGTGTCTGGTGTCAAACACATTGTTAGATGACTATTTTTTATTATTATTTTGATAAACTGGTTTGTAAAAGAGATGAAGACTATGATAATACCTCCACGCCTCCATTTTCATTGAGTGTTTGTGACACCAGAGTAATTCCTTTGGCTGTTGCTTCGGCTTTAGCAAGGATAGCTTCTGCTTCTCCTGAAATAGGCGTATATAGATCCAATGTCAAATAAGTTTATAAAATAATTTGAGATTTAAAAGATAGTTAATACAGTAATATATTCTGTTTATATTCTCTGATAGAAATAATGGCTTATAAAAAACTAACTATAATACGATATAAAAAAAAAACTCCTACTACAGATTAAAGAATGCTCTGAATAATGTATTAATTAAACCGACCACCGACCTAGAGCTCGGTTAACTTGATCCAGCTTGGCAGCTTCTGATTGAAGGATCATTGCAGTCTTTTTCCCATCCGCAATATTAATATGTGCCTGCCTTTCTCCTGCATGTACATGTATACAGATTTGTGTATATGAGTAGCATATTAGGATCTTGCATAAAAGAAACATGAAAATACGAGTAAAACAAAAGGAGGAAATGTCGTATATTTTTTTCTTTGAAGAGTGCAATTAGATGTTCAATAACATATACATCTCTGCGTATTGGTCTATTGGATCTAATGTTCGGCATGCACTATTATACGAAACCATGATAAAAGGACAAAGCAGTATTTATATGCATTAGGAATTAATAAAAAATTGTTTTCCTGCACTAGATGATGTTAAAAGATTCGGAAAACAAAAAGTGGATTCTGTCTCCAGTAAATACATCCATTAGTCGGTCTTAAACAAGCCCTTCTCTGATATAACTAAGAACTAGAACCATTACCTTCGGATTCTAAGACTTGAGCTCTCCTCTTGCGCTCGGCTTCAGCCTGCATCTCCATTGCTGCCTTCACTCCAGGTGGAGGTGATATATCCCCTGAATTAGCAAAGGGAAACCAATATGTATATATTGCACAAAGGTTAAACTTAACCAAGCTAAGAAACCATTTCTTAAAAATAAAACTATATGCTCACTTATTTCATAACGAAGGCACTTTAATCCCCAATCCATAGCAGCTTCGTTGATGGCAATCTGCAGACAAAGGGATATCCACATCAGTCACCCCAAAATACAGAGCAAATTACATGATTAGGTTGCGAAGTATAACACAGGGAAAAATCATGCATATGTAGCAAATTAGATAATTAGATTGCAGAGTATAACTGAGTGACATTCAGAACAAGATCACGCATACGTAGAAAATTACTTGATTAGGTTGCAAGGTAAAACAGAGTAACATTGAGGACTATGTCATGTAATTGATAATTATGACTATAAACAACTTTATACTAACATATCAATTTATAAAAAGCTTAAAACAAAGCGTAAGATGAAATAAAAAACACTCACCACTATCTTCTCATTGAGTGTGTCCCTCTCCTCAAAAGTCTTGTCTAGCGTGATCTTACCCAACTCACTTCGCATAGTTGTCTGTGCAAGCTGAATCACAGCATACCATGGATTCTCAACTCCATATGAGGCCAACTTCGGGTCTACTACCTGCATAACACAGAAAAAAACAAAACAAATAAATAATTGTAGCAATATATTTATCACAAAACAAAACATGTTGCCGAATTGAAAATCTACGTGCCTTGACATAGAGGACGCCATCAATATGAATGCTGACATTGTCCTTGGTAATAGCAGACTGGTTTGGTATGGGAATCGCCTCTTCTTTCAGAGAATGCGCGTAAGCAATTCTGTCAACCAGTGGGATCAATATATGTATCCCGGGCGTTAACGTCTTGGCGTATTTTCCGAATCTTTCAATGATAAAAGCCTTCTTCTCCGGAACAATCCGAACTCCCAAATTCAGTGGCGGCGACATGTCATACCTTGGCCATTAAAAAGAAATCACTGCTCATAATGTTTTCATAACAAACAGATATGTGATTACTGTAAAAAGCAATTCGATCGGTTTATAAATTAACTTTACAACATTGATTAAAACCAAATACTCAACATAGAACTACAATTTCTTTTGAATTTCAGTGTGAAAGTAGAATTCCAAAGCACACGAAGAACACAAAACGAACTCACGTCAAATTACGTCACTGCAACACATACCACTTACCAGAAAGTCCACATCAGAAACACAATATCATCGTAAATCAAGCAACAACAGAGAACAGGAATATGAACGCACGAAAAAACGAATCGAAGCAAAAACAAAATCAGTCATCGCGCAGTAAAATTAAAACAGAGATGAAAATAAAAATCGAGTAACGAAAAGAAAAGATGCGATAAAGTAGTGAGCAGTACATGATGCCTGACTCGCGAGTATTGCTGATGTTTCTGACGGTGCCGGCGGAGAACGGCGAATGCGGTTGACGTGAAGAAACATTAGCCGACGGATGTTTGAGAAGCGTCGGATGAGCGGTGGAGATCGCACGGCGGGCGATAGTGGACTCGGCGAGACTCGCGATGGCTTTGAGCCTGAGGAGAGAGCCTGACTTCGGTTTAAAGATATTCATGGTGGTGATGAAGTGATTTCAGAGGAGGGGAAAAATAGGAACTGGAAGGGGGAGGGAGGAGAATTATATACTGTAGCATATGTACTGTGCGCCTTTCCATTTAACCCTTTGCCCAAGTGACTTGTTGCGCAAGATACTACACAATACGGGATTTTATTAATTTTGGTAACTAATAGTAGTATAATAAGTTAACAATACTATCTCTTTTTAATTTATTTACGATTCTAAAAATAATCTACTAAAATTACTATAAAATTCATAACTTATATTTCAAGTGCAAAAACACAAAATAAAAGACAAATAAAATAATTTTAAAAAATTAAAATTTATATTTATACTTAGTTAAATTAAATTCAACTATTTAAGAGGGTGTATTGGTTAGAGAGTCTTTAAAATTTGTTAAGAGTTTTAAAATTTTGGGTATTCAATTTTAATTTTTAAAATTTCATAAAAATTTTGAGGGTGTATTGGTTAGAGAGTTTTTAAAATTTGTTAAGAGTTATATAATTTTGGGTATTCAATTTTAATTTTTAAAATTTCATAAAAATCTTGAGGGTGTATTGGTTAGAGAGACTTTAAAATTTGTTAAGAGTTATATAATTTTGGGTATTCAATTTTAATTTTTAAAATTTCATAAAAATCTTGAGTAATAATTTCTGTACTTTTTAAAATCTTTCTTACTCAGTTGAGTAACAGAGAAACTGATGTAAATCGTTCTTACTCGGTTGAGTAATAGAGAAACTGATGTTGGTTCATTTCTAGCGACTAAACAACTTAGCTTAACCCATCTGATTACTGAAACAAATTGTGGAGTCTAACTTTGAATCGATACAAGATATTGTGGAGTCTAAACTTTGAATGGATACAAGATGCTAATATGTGCAATTTGCCAATCGAAAGAAAAATAAAGTCGTGCACATTGATTATTGGCATTTGGCATGTTTTGAGCTGGGAATCAATAAAAGGACTTGCGCAAAATTTACGAGTAATAATATTATTTACTTGAATGACTAAGAAAACATTAGTACTCATTTTAAAATTAGTCAATATGTTAGTTGCAAATATATTGAATTTAGTTATTAACAGGCTTATAATTTTAGCAAACATTAAAAAACAATTAACAGTTCCACCCATTTGAAACTACTTATTAGCTAATTCTGCTATGATATGAAGCAGCAAATGAATGATTTCCAAGATATATTAATTACTCATGATGAACAAAACCGATAGTAGGAAGTAACAAGAAACACACAACTGATTTCCAAAATAAAAAGATAATGAATTTCGGAGAAAACCAAACAATCCATGAGCACAAAATTGAAAACTGATATGCAAATGTCTATGAAACTATCCAAAGGAAACGGAATGATAAAAACAGTACGGGTCGAAAAACCAACAAAAGATAACAATGCATTAATGAGAGCCTACTTATTCTTCCACTGCTATGGCTCCCTTCTCACTAACATAGATACCATCAAGAAACTTCCTGATATCCTTGTTCTTCACATGGCATTTCTGTAAAAATAAACATAAAATATTTGGGATATAAACACTTTATTATACAAAAAGAACACTGAATAAGATATTATAACTAATAATGTCAACTCACCTGATTAATCAAGGCGGCAGATCGGGAAACGAGCTCGATGTCATTTCCATCCAAAACAATTTCATCCTTAACCTTCTCAGATCGAACAATGGAAACACCTTCAAGCATATCTACCTTCCTCACCTATTATTACAAGATTAAATAAGAGATTACTGAGAATAAATATTCCAAATTTAATTAAACTAGTTCATATATATGTAATTTAAATAGATACATAGATAACAACACTACTTAATATCGTCAAAATATCAGAATCTGCTGGAAATTGTTGTGTTTAACAAATGATTGACAATTACAGGCTAAAATCGGGGCGGCTGAGCTCCGCCGACGGAGCCTAGACAGTCATTTGTAGAACAGAGACCGAGATTATACCATTTTTTAGTATCAATTTAAATAAATTAGCATAAATCAACATTTTTATTCTTTCAGATTATCGAAGTAAAGAAATAGATCGCAGACAATAAATGCATAAATATTAAATACAGAAGAAAAACATAATCGATGCCAGAATTTGTTGTACCTTCTTTTCTCCGAGGAAATTACGGATCTCGATAGCGGTGCCGTTGTTCGTGATGGAAGCGTTGATGGGAAAGTGAGCATACACGAAACGCATCTTGTAACGGTAACCCTTGGTGACGCCGTTGATGAGATTGTTGACGTGACTGAGGGCGGTACGGATTGCGGCAGTTTTTTTCCGGCTGCCAAACCAGGAGTCGATCTTCAGCTTCTTCTTTCCGGTCTCCTGGTCGGTGATGAGCTCGAAATCGAGGTTGAGATGCTTGAAGTTGCGAGAGAGCTTTCCCCTGGGGCCTTCGACATCGATAATTTTGGCGTGCACGGTGATCTTCACGCCGTCGGGGATATCCATGGTGTCGGATGACAAGATAGTCTTCATTTTTCCGGTGCTTGCTTTCCCCTGTGAATGGTGAAGTTTATGTGTGGCGGAGGCAGAAAACTCGGTGACTGAAAACCCTAAAACTATTTATAAAATGAAGGTAAAAGAAAACCCTAGTACGTTGAGCTGCAGAGAGGCTCTTTGGGCCGATATTTTTGGGCCTGTAAATGTGTGTTTACATCGGGCTTTGGATGAGTTTGAACCACACTATTTTTGGTTTATTGGGCCTATAAATGTATGTTTATATTTGGCTTTGGATGAGTTTGAACCACAATATTCGATTCCAAATTTATATATTTATATTAATAAGTATATTAATAAATGGATAGAAATCAATATTTATTTATTACTAGAGCACTTGATTCTTTATTTTATTTTTAAAAATTCTGTGTTGGGAGAACTTTTTTTTCTAAATTCTCCATATATATGAATTTTCCATATTTATATGGATATTTTTGTTTTATTATAAATTAATATGAGTCGTATTTATTTTCAATAAAAATAATTGTTGTATATTTTTAAATATTTGATTATTCCAACAATATGAATGTGACAAATTATTCGAATGCATTGCCTCATTCACAAAATACAAAAGAACATGCCATATTTCTTCTTGAAGTAAGGAAGAAAAAAAACAATATGGATAATGATTGCATAAACTAAATTAGGTGTAGTATTTTTTTAGCACAAAAAATTGATCAAAAAATTCATTTCAAATTCAAAGATCCAGATAACAGAAAAAAATTATAAATAGAAGTCAAATTGCATACTTAAGCTCAAAGCAAACTATAGTACCAAAAACAAAGTGATCCAATTTTGCTTCAAAACACATTAAGAATGGACCTCCAAATATATCTACTAAGATGAAGCACTCTGGGCAGCAAGTCTTTTCTTTGCCTCCTCAATAACAGTCAGCTTAATACCTTTGCCCTTGGGGAGAGACACCCACGGCTTAGTACCCTTCCCGATTGTGTACACATTGCTCAGTCTAGTCGCAAACTCGTGTCCAGTCGAGTCCTGAATGTGCACTGTCTCAAAGCTGCCTTTGTTCTTCTCACGGTTCTTGAGAATCCCAACACGCCCCCTGTTCCTGCCACCTGTCACCATCACAACATTACCAACGTCGAATTTGATGAAGTCAACGACCTTGTTGCTCTCAAGGTCAAGCTTGATAGTGTCGTTGGCCTTAATGAGTGGATCCGGGTAGCGGATAGTCCTTCCATCGTATGTGTTGATGTAGGGAATACCCTTCTGGCCAAACTGGACAGAACGGACTTTGCATAGCTTGAACTGCACGGTTATATACAAATTCAATACACGTCTAGAAAAATCAAAGCCGAAAACAATAAAATTATACTTTAATTAGACAAAACAAGATCACAACAAGACTACATCATGCTTAATATTAGTACTATGTAATCAAAAAAATGCTTAAAATACATTTCATAATCCAAAAGAACAAACAAAATTTATTTCTTTTCACAAACTGTAACATATGATATCATCAAAGTGATGTAAGACACCAGAAAAGTATCATTACATTAGTTTGCAAGACTACAATTATAGAAAATGTGAAAAAACAGATCTAACCTTAGCCTCCTCATCACGAATGGAGTGCAGCCTGAATCGACCCTTGGTGTCATAGAGAAGACGGAAGTTCTCATTGGTCTTTGGAATAGAGACAACATCTATCAAATGAAAACAAACATACATAGATACATCAAACAAGTAATATTAAACATTGAATCAGAAAGAAAGAATACAAGTTTACACAATGTACATACCCATGAAACCAGACGGATATGTCTTGTCAGTCCTGACCTTCCCATCAACCTGAATATGGCGTTGCATCAGGATAGCAATCACCTCGCGGTAAGTCAGGGCATATTTAAGCTTGTTTCGGAGAATCAGAATCAAAGGCAGGCACTCTCTGGCCTTGTGGGGTCCAGAAGATGGTTTAGGGGCCTACAGTTGCAAGAACAAATACCAGATTAATGGATACATATATAAAATAGGAAGTAGGCTGTGCAACAGCTGAAATCAGGACAATTACTTACAAAAGCACCACCGAGTTTGTCCAAGGACCAAATTTTCGGGGCATTGAGCCTCTTCAAGTGTTTCTTCAAACCTCTAGCCTGAAAATCAACATTAAAAACATGATAAAATGCAAATCACAGCATCACACAAACACGAAAACCAACAAGGCCAATTTCTTGAAATTGAAAATTTTATGAAGCAGTGTTTCAGTGCACAAATTAAATTGTTGATTAATATTTGGAAATTCAAATAGAACACAAGATTTAATTTTATTTTTCTTTTGAATATTCCTACTAAAATGATGTTAAAAATCAGCTATAATTAAATAAAGGATTGATTTTTTTCACTGCCCCATCTCCATTTCAGTTCAGATCCAGTGACGAGGAAGCTCGGATGTAATTATACATTAAATTAATCAAACATATGTAATCACCGCAACAAAGCTAAAATGGGGTACATGTTAACAATTGCAAGAAATAAGAAAATGAAAAAAAAATTGTAAGCTCAGAACCAGAAAAAAAAAAACAGTGCTTCGTTTCAGAACCAGAAAAAAAAATATCAGTTACGATACATTGAAAAATGGTTCGAGAAAAAACCAACCATCTTCAGTAGCGGATGCGAGAGCCAACTATGTCGCCTCTTGATTTCTCACTCTCTGTGCGGAAAGGAAAAACCCTAGCTTCAAGATTATATATGGGTGTGGAGAAGGTAATACAGGCCCATAAGGTCTTCACATTCTGTTGGGCTGACTGATTTTTCGACTCTAATAGGCCCATAAGGTCTATAGATAGTAGATACTTATGTTAATACTATAGGGCCATGTTTGGTAGACCCGATACAACCCAGTTAGATAGGTTAACTTCCCTATCGCTTGTTTGGTGTAAATTTATTAGGCCCGTCCAAGATAAAAGACCCATTTCTAAACAATATACCTCTTCAAAGGAAATAACGGCCCATGTTGGTAAGATGGGGAATCCTATTTGCACAGTAACACAATGAATGACATTAATTAAAAAGTTATTGAATTTCCATTTGCCCCTATTTTCCTCTCCTTCTTCCATCGTTCAACCAAAAAGGAGATTTAATTTTTTTTTCTTACTCCTATAATTTATCAAAATAATACATATATAGTCTGTGCTTGGGCTCATTTGCATCATTTTTATAATCTGTGCCTCATTTGCATATGAAATTAGGGTTTAAGTTCGATTTAATATGTTATAAATCTTAATCGGGTTTGTTCATAATTTTTTTATTTTAATCTATCATATTGTTTCATACTCATGTATTTTTTTGTATTTTATTTGTTCTCCTGATTTAATGAGATAAATTGACGAAAATGAGATGTTTTGTATTTCCCAAGTTATTGACATTATTGCAGAAAAAAATCTACTGTGTTGTGCAAGAGTTCACCGAAATGGTGGTGGTGTGCAATGGTGGTGTTCGATGGTGAGGTTTAAAAAATAAATATTTAATAAATGAATAAGGGTAGTTATGCTTTATTTTTGGAATTGAACCATGATAGACAAAATGTACCAAAGACCCGCATGTTTATCTTATTGGGCCAAGTTAGGATTAATTAACTAAGTTATTTTATCGGCCCAATAAATTAACTAATGAACCAAACATGCACTAGTACTACTAGTACATATTTACATTCAACTATACAGTATAAATTTATTAATGATATTTATGTAGATGTTTAATTAGTTGTAAATATTTTTGATTTCATATATTAGTTTATTTTTTATTTTTGTAAATTCTTTAAAAACTTTTTATATACGAGTATACATTTTCAATAATTGTTTTGTTAGAAACCACTTCATCTAAAAGCTCGAACTGTTAGAGAAGTTGGGCTTCTTTACATTTATATTAATGGGTCGAATATATTCTCCAATACTCCCCCTCACTTGTGGGCCGATTTCAACCTCTTTGGGGAGGCCCAACAAGTGGATAACTAATTCGGGTAGAGTCGCTCATGGCGGGAGTCGAACCCAGGACCTGCCACAAGGCTAGGCTCTAATACCATGTTAGATACCACTTCATCTAAAAGCTCGAACTGTTAGAGAAGTTGGGCTTCTTTACATTTATATTAATGGGTCGAATATATTCTCCAATATGTTTCAACGCCATAATCAATCAATAAAAATCAATTTATAAATCCATAAAAAACATATTAGTATATTACACATTCCTCTCACGTTTATGAAAATCCATATACGTAAATAAAAAAAATATATAGTTAAATTCTAAATGAAGTCGATAAATTTTCTATTCATCGACTTTTTACTGTCCCAACTCCCAAACAATCTCAATTCAATAAAACCAGACGGAGATAGACACCGTTTATTGTTGGTGTGCATTGTACGATCTATTGAAAATTGATCAATAAAATATCTTAATCAACATGTAATGAAATATTTAAGGCATTTCATCTCACGAGTAAGCTCAATTTTTGTCCGTGAAGTTATCAGTAGTCATCAAATACAAAATTTGAGACTTGTGGAATAAAAACAACCACATGTACATATTGAGAGTTTAATTAATTAATTAGCTACTCCTACTAACTACTAAACCAGATCGAGCCAGGGATCTTCCTCCTTTCACTTGTAAAACATTCATGGCTTCAAACACCACCGAAAAACACAATAGTTCAATCATGGCTCATGCTGAAGCCGAAGAAGACGACGAAGAACAAGTTTGCCTTCTGGCTATCCAGCTGGCGTCCGCCTCGATCCTCCCGATGGCACTCCGAGCCGCCATCGAACTCAACCTTCTCGAGATGATCAAGAATTCCGAGCCGGAATCTACGGCTTCGGCCTCCGAGCTCGCCTCCCGCCTCCCGACAAGTAACCTCGACGCTCCCTCAATGATTGACAGGATCCTGCGGCTACTAGCCGCCAACTCTGTCCTCACCTGCACCCGTGGAGGCTCAGAGCGGCGATATGGACTTGCTCCGATGAGCAGGTACTTGACTAGAAACGAGGAAGGAGTCTCGGTGGCTACATGTTACTCGCTCTTGACTCAAGATAGGGTATTCATGGAAACATGGTAAGTATATATGTGATGGTATATAATTCTGTTCGAACTGTTAGAAAAGTTGAACAACTTAATATTTATATTAATGAGTCGAATGCATTATCCAATACTCCCCTTCACTTGTGGGCCAGGCAGAATCGAACCAAATTAAGATCTTAGCGTTAGCTTACAGTTCTGATCGATACTCTGATAACACCTTAGAGAAGTTAGACAACTTGATATTTATATAATTAGTAAGTCGGCTATATATATATATATATATGTAGGTATCATCTAAAGGATGCCGTTCTCGAAGGAGGAATACCGTTCAACCGAGCACATGGTATGAGTGCATTCGAATACCCTGCAATTGACTCGAGATTCAACAGTGTTTTTAACCGGGGCATGTTTGAACAATCTACCATTTTCATGAAGAAGATTCTTGAAAAATACAGAGGATTTGAGGGTCTTGAAACTCTTGTTGATGTTGGAGGTGGGATCGGGGCTTCGCTCAAGATGATATTGTCCAAGTACCCCTCGATTAAGGGTATTAATTTCGACTTGCCTCATGTTATTCAAGATGCGACACCATCTCATGGTACGAATTGAATATATTCAAGTTGTGAATTGAAATATCGGAGTATCTCAATATACTTTTGCCTCTATATCGTACTTCTCTTTGTTTTGAATATTTTTATTCATTACTATATATGTGTACGGGGTGATCAGTTTTGAGTTTTCGGAAAATTCACGGTTTAATTAGTTTAAATATCTTCATAGGTATGGAGCACATCGGTGGCAACATGTTCATAAGCGTGCCCAAAGCGGAGGCTATTTTCATGAAGGTTTATACATTAAAACCAATATTATCTATAATATAATTTTCTCCCAACATATACTTGAAGAGAGTCAAATAATAGTAACATTCTTGAAGGGGCGTTTGTTCAGAACAATCAAATGTAAAACAGTACGGAATACTATTTTTTAGTGAAATGCCTAAAATACCCTTATGATCAAGTGCAGTGGATTTTACACGACTGGGGCGATGATCACTGCAAGAAAGTGTTGAAAAATTGCTACGAAGCCCTTCCGGAGAATGGGAAAGTGATAGTTGCGGAAGGCATCTTTCCAGAGGATCCAGACAGTGGGTCGGCGTACGCATGTATGGCCCAAGCTGATGTGCTCATGTTATCTCTTAATCCAGGTGGGAAAGAGAGGACAGAAAAGGAATTTCAGGAGCTTGCTGAATATGCTGGCTTTAAACGCCTCATCAAAGTTTGCTCTGTTTATCAAATTTGGATCATGGAGTTTCATAAATGAATGATTTGGGTGTTTGGTTGAGAATGTATACCATACAATAATATTTTTGGATTTATATATTAATAAAGCGTGTGATATAATTTTCTTGTATTACATCTCTAAAATTATTTAATTATTTTGGACACCTTGTATTAATACATTTCTTTATAATTTTTCTTAATACTCTTTTTACATATAAATTATTTTATTATACCCACACACTCACCTTTCTAGTTTTTATTATATTTCAAATCTGAAAGTAAGTCATTTCTGGACAACATGCACCGAGATAATAGTCTGCTTAGATACAAGATTGAAGTTGGTTTAATAATACTTTAAAATGTTTTGTTAAAATAATAATGTTATTCATCTTATAATATTTGAGCTTTAATATCTTTATCCAATGAGGGAAAAATATCTAACAATTTTTTTTCTCCATCTTTCTTTATCCCTCTTTCATATTTCCAGTCGAGTTAGAGTGTCCAGGTTTGTCGCTAGGTATTCTCATAAAAATTTAATGAAAAATTTATGTATAAAATATATAAAATTTATATACTGCACAATCCTCTCATCTATGAAAATCTATATACATAAATAAAAAAAATCAATCAACTCTCTATTGAGTTTATAATTTTTTTTAAATTCAATGACTTTTTAAAGTCCAAAAAAATCTCAATTAAATATATTCTCCTAAAGGCTAAAAGTCATGTAGTTAAGTTTAATACACCTCCTAGAAGTGTAATGAAGTGTAGTTCAGTTTAATGTCAATTGAATATACTCTTCTATGCTAGTAGTCGTAGCTCAATTGAATCTCAATTAATAAAACGAGACAGCAACATTGTTTATTGCACAATCTATTTAAATTTGGTCAATTTACACTTTAAGAGCCTTATTAAAATGATAAATTTATTAAGTATATTTGAGTTCAATGATATTTACCTTTACTCGTGGACTTGTCATTGAGTTATAAAGAACACAAAAACGAAATTCGTGTTAAACGCGATTTTTGTAAAACAAAAATCGTCTTATACCGGACGATTGTCGAACGGAAAATAAGAAGGTGGAAGGCGGCGACATTCGTGTACGCTAGTTGCAAACTAGCCCCCATACAAGTTCAGAGTTCGAAAGCTAAATTCTGTGAATTTGCACCCCTAAGCGCATGGTGAAGCATAAGTCCAATAATCATTCATAACCTCAATAGGATACTCTCATATTTATACACACTTTGCATTTCCCATTTTCTTGCTTATTTTGCACAATGTATCTGCTCTTAAGTTTCATCGTGTACATAAATATGAGTCACTTCAAATGTGTTCTCACTCACAAAAACTCAAAATAAAAAACTAAAAATAACCAGATTAAACTTTATTTACCTAATAAAAAAAAGAGTAAATTTATTGACTCACCACGCTCGGAGCCTACAATCAAGGGGTTAATGAAAGTTGAGTTGAGTAGACTAGCAAGTCTTCTCATTTTGATTCTCCACATCTTTTTCTTTTTGACAAAAGCCATTTAAATTATCGTTATCATGTCCATTCAATGTCCCTACAAAATTAAATAATAATAATAATAACAACAAGAAAGATCAAATTAAAAAAGTGAGCATAGCATCTTTCTTCAATCAATTCAAATTAAACTTCATCTTAAAAAAATTCAAAATTCATAAAATTCAAAAGTAGCCACAATTTTTTGTCTTTTTTATACACCACCACCAACTCCTTAGGCTATCTTTTAAAGTCTTCCTTTCACTTTTGATTCTACTGCACCACCACTTCATCAACACATATTCATGGCTTCAAACACCACCGAAAAACACAACAAATCAATCATGGCTCATGCCGAGGCCGATGAAGACGAACAAGTTTGCCTTCTCGCTATGCAGCTAGCGTCCGCCTCAATCCTCCCGATGGCCCTCCGAGCCGCCATCGAACTCGACCTTCTCGAGCTCATCAAGAATTCCGATTCGGATACGGCTTCAGCCTCCGAGCTCGCCTCCCGCCTTTCGACGAGAAACCCTAACGCTCCCTCAATGATAGAAAGGATCCTCCGGCTACTAGCCGCCAACTCTGTCCTCACCTGCACCCGTGGAGGCTCGGAGCAGCGCTACGGGCTTGCTCCGGTGTGCAAGTACTTGACTAGAAACGAGGACGGAGTCTCGGTGGCCCCGTGTTTCTCACTCATGATTCAGGATAAGGTATTCATGGAGACTTGGTGAGTATGTTTTCTCAATAATTGTGTTTCAATTTATAAACCTACATTGTTAGAAACTGCATTATCTAAAAACTCAAACTGTTAAAATGGTTGAACAACTTGATATTTATATTAGTAAGTATATTAGAGAATATATTCGGCTCACTTATATAAATGTCTAGTTTTCCAACTTCTGTAACAGTTCGAGCTGTTAAGGAAGTTGGACAACTAGACATTTATATAAGTGGACCGAATATATTCTTCAATAAATTTAAAGTAGACTATATATATTCTTCACTATATATGTAGGTATCATCTGAAGGATGCCGTTCTCGAAGGAGGAATACCGTTCAACCGAGCACATGGTATGAGTGCATTCGAATACCCTGCAATCGACCCGAGATTCAACAATGTTTTCAACCGGGGCATGTTCGAACAATCCACCATTTTCATGAAGAAGATTCTCGAAAAATACAGGGGATTTGAGGGTCTTGAAACTCTTGTTGATGTTGGAGGTGGGATCGGGGCTTCGCTCAAGATGATACTATCCAAGTACCCCTCGATTAAGGGCATCAATTTCGACTTGCCTCATGTTATTCAAGACGCGACACCCTATCCAGGTACTAATAATTGTATTATCGTATCTCGTTTTTTTATACTTTGTGTCGGAAAATTGACGGCTTGAAAATATTTGCGCAGGGGTGGAGCACATCGGTGGCGACATGTTCATTAGCGTGCCCAAAGCCGAGGCTATTTTCATGAAGGTTTATACCTTATATTAATATTTTCTAAATTTTCGTGCCTGAACATATAGTCATAAATGTTCATGACTAGATGGAATATGTTCAAAACAATCAAATGTAAAAGATATTTGAGTATAATTTGAAAAAAACAATAAAAGTAGTACTGTAGTAGTATTTTCTTATTAGTGAAATGACTAAAATACCCTTATTATCGAGTGCAGTGGATTTTACACGACTGGAGCGACGATCACTGCAAGAGAGTGTTGAAAAATTGTTACGAAGCCCTTCCGGAGAACGGGAAAGTGATAGTTGCAGAAGGCATCTTTCCGGAGGATCCAGACAGCGAGTCTGGGTCGTCGTACGCACGTATGGCCCAAGCTGATGTGCTCATGTTATCGTTCAATCCAGGTGGAAAAGAGAGGACAGAAAAGGAATTTCAGGAGCTCGCTGAATATGCTGGTTTTAAACGCCTCATCAAAGTTTGTTGTGTTTATCAAATTTGGATCATGGAGTTTCATAAATGAAGGATATGAAGGCTCAATTTGAACATTTCTGGGCTGGGCCGCAAATTTGGGTCTCTTTCAGTTTGGTTGGGAATGTTTGTGACTTATGAGAAGTTTAAGATTAATACATCCGGCCTATGATTTCTTTTAATACTCTTTTTACATACGAATTATTTTACTATACTCACACACTCAACTTTCTAATTAATTTTTATATTTCAAAATTGAAAATTTGTTCTATTTGTAGACATATGTATAAAGCAAAAAATATTTAGAGTACACTCAAAGAAAGGTTAGACATTTTCAAAATGACACAATGAGAACAATTATACAATAATAAATATTAATACATTTACAAATGAATAATATATCATAACCGTAATTTTGATCAAATGAATGTAAATTCTAAGTCAACGTCATAATTAATTTACACTCAACTTTGAGATCACTTGTGATTGATTCTCAAATTAATATTCTTCTACATTTATATAATTATTCTCTCTATTTATATCTTTTACAAATGATCACACTTTATTTGTAAATTACAAAAAAAAATAAAAAAAATGTGACAACTTTTACGAAAAAAGTATATTCTTTTGAATCACTATCATATGTTTGAAACCATAATATCTTTTAGAAAATTCAACAAAGCAAAAGAGAAAAAAAAGTAGAGAAAGATGTAGCCGATCGATGTAGAGGATGAATCTCTCGTCTCCGTCGTGATCCAAGCTTGAATCCGTCGTCAATGGAAGCTCGATCCTTAGGGAAGATGATCTCCAATCTCGATTTTCACTCCTCTCTCTCTAGATTTCTCAAAGTGTTTTGTGGTATGGAAAGTGTGTGCGGGAAGAGTCATTTTCATGCTTTTATACTCCCTCCCCCATATGTAGTAACCGTTTCTCCTCTTTTCCCACCAAAAAATGGGCTTGAAATGACACTTCTATCTACCCTCGTCAATTCTTAATTTGGATGGTCAAAGCTCGATCAACTCGTGGTCAACACATTTCGATCGATGTAGAGGATGAATCTCTCGTCTCCGTCGTGATCCAAGCTTGAATCCGCCGTCAATGGAAGCTCGATCCTTAGGGAAGATGATCTCCAATCTCGATTTTCACTCCTCTCTCTCTAGATTTCTCTAAGTGTTTTGTGGTATGGAAAGTGTGTGCGGGAAGAGTCATTTTCATGCTTTTATACTCCCTCCCCCATATGTTGAAACATAAACTTGATAATAATAAAATAAAATAAAATAGAAACCTTAAGAGTTACTTTGGCGTTTCCACATTCATAGGAGTTAGAGGTATTTTTGTTGGGATATGTCCTTCGATCCTACGTGTGCAATCGATGAAGTCATAAGGTCGTCTATGGATGTTAAATGATTATTTGATAATATTATATTGTTGGGAACAATATAATATTGATCAATAAATCATACCTAC
>JACOMQ010000238.1:0-49000 GCA_014843705.1 Euphrasia arctica
TGATTAAATATCAAAATTAAGTTTTAAATGTTTCTGAAGAACATTATAATATGATATTCCCGCAGAAATATCAAATCAAATTGCTTCTAGTGTAGCAATTAAACTTTATATTTTAAATCGATATTGACATAATACAAAATATTCTTGAAAGAATATTTTTATTGATTGCTCCCGAAGAAGCAAAGTTCAAAACATTAAATATTTTTGAGTAAATTTACATCTCATGATACTCATAGTGAAACGTCAATTTCGATTGTTCTCGTTGAAACAATGATTTATCCCTGAAGGATATCTTTTGAAAATCGAGAATAAACGTACTATGTGGGTATTCATGGAATATCGAAAAAGTCGATTCCAATTAAATGTAATTTTTGAGAAAATTATATATTGGGATATATTTTGATCCCCGAAAGATCATTGATAAAACCTAATATTTTTATCCCGAATGATCATTGGTAAAGATACCGTATCTCCGAATGATCATTGATAAAGATAATGTATCCCCGAAGGATCATTGGTAAATACTGTTATGCAAATGATGACATGTTAAGAATGAGCTCCGGAAGAGTTTTATTAATTATCCACACGAGTACTAGAAATGTACTTAAAATGAAAATGATGCATATCATGATTATTATTAAGTGCGTGGAAATTGTTATTTCCCATCTGCGAATTAATTTGAAATATGCAACGTATATTAATATCACCACTAAAGTGTATGAACGGGCATAATAGAAAATAAGGTATATTAAATATCTTGAGGCCGCGATCCTGAAGATCGGTTTACAACTATTATGTTGATTTGCATATTTAACGAAGATCAATTCTCGGCATTAGGGGGAGATAAGAATATAAAAGATATAAATGCCGAGAAATTTCATGGAATGAAAACGATCTTTAATTCTAGATCCACGCACGAATCAATTGAACCCGAAGTTCATGAAAATAAGTAACTTGCAATATTCAGCAAGTAATCTGCCAAATTAATGAAGGTGTGACAAAATCACATATATTTGTGATAAAATAAACTATAAGAATTCAAATACCAAATAGATCAACTCAAATGTTGATTCTAATATACGCCTGAAGCGTAGTAGATCGATCTGAAAATATAAAATAAATCCGCGGAGAAACAAATAAAATAGTCACCTTCAAAATCTCCTCAAGAGAGTTAGATGGAAATCCCATTGAAAAAGCATGTGCACATGATAATTATAAAATCGCGGGATTGCGGAACAACCAAATTAAATATTTTGGGAAATGATGAAAGATTTGGTTGATAGAATTGTCATCAACATGGAAAAAGTCGCCAACGACATATTTGTCTCAAGAGTTGCTCTAAAAAATTTGGATACAAAACTTAAATCAATGATAGGGTGCCAGCAGCACTCGAAAAATAAGAAACGAGCAATTGAGACTGAGCATGACTCGCTAAATAAAAGAGATATTTTGACTCTATAATACACACCTCAAAATATTATCCCAGAAGGATATACGTGGGTGTTCGTAAGAAAAACGAATAATGATGTGGTGAGATATAAAAGCGAGATTAGTTGCTCAAGAGTTTTTCGCAGAAACTCGATATATTAAAGATGACATTAAGTTCCGCTACCTTATACTTCTGGCAGAAACAACAATAAATGTAGATATGCATGAATATATGATCTGACCATGTAAAAGTCATTAGAAAGATACTTACATGGAAATCCTGGATGGATTTTAATATTTACTGAAATGAAAAGAAATGAAAATCAGAACATGTACAATATCATATTACATATGTCATTATGGAGAAAAATGATATTGAATATAAGGTCCCGAAGACCAGTGATTGCACTCTTTTTCCCTCTACTAAGTTTTTCCCACGGGATTTTCTTAGTTAAAGGTTTTTAACGAGACAATCACCACAATATAAATGTGAATGTCATGTACTCTTTTCCTCGACTATTTTTTCCTACAGGGTTTTATAACGAGGTTTTTAACGAGGCATGTACATCACTCGATAATAATGAGGACATCGGAATGTTCCATATGAGTTTGTTTTCGAGAGAACCTAAAGTTCAAATGATTGTGAATTGAAGTTCACATTATTGTTCATTTGTCAAGAAATGTATATTGAACACTAGACGCATTTAAAATACTCCAGAAGAGTTACCGGCCGGTTATAACAATTGAGAATGTTCTAGTCAATATAGATGTCTGGTAAAGGCATGTCTCTGAAGGACGAAAAATATACAATGATACAAATGAACGTGAAACTCGACAATTCGAAGGTTGTGTTCTGAAGACCAAAATTTTATATTTGAATAACTAAGTTTTTCCTATAGGGTTTTATTAGTTACAGGTTTTAATGAGACTGATTGATCACAAATAATTACTTTCAAGAAGTCAAAAATCTTCGGTGATTACAATTAGGGGGAGCAAGTTGTACTCTTTTTCCTTCGCTCAGGTTTTGTCCCACTGGGTTTTCCTGGCAAGGTTTTAATGAGACATCAATACTGCAAATAGTCATTCAAGGGGGAGTGTTATGAATATTATTAATTAGTGAATGACTAGTTTACCCTTTTTTGGTGAACAAGACAGAAACCCTACTTTGTATTCTATATAAAGGGTCTCCCCATATGAATGAATACAATCAATTCATAACAATCTTATTCTCCTATTATATTGTCTCTCTCTACTCTATTATTCTCTCTCAAATTCCCCTGAGTTTATAACAATATCTCCGATTATTGTTTCTTACTTTTTTAATTGGGACAGCAATAATGAAAATAATATTGATAATAATGTCGATCTTATTTGACTACATGTACAAGAGAAAAAAGGAAAAATAACAAGGAAGAATTACAGTATTCAACGTTCTGACTTTTGAGGAATATGGTTTATAAAAAGAAAAAAGAGAGAAAAAATAACATGGAAGAATTACAGTATAAGGGGTTTGAGAAAAATGGAGAAGAAATAAAGAAGCACAATTTGTGTAGAGCGGGAGAAGGGAGAGGGAGAGCTGCTGTTATCTTCTTATGCTAAAATTAAACGAAGAAGTATAGCAGCACTACAACTCCCAAATTCGATTAGGGTTTCTGTTCACTTTTTTTTAACCTTTTCGAGCTCCGGCCATGGAAGTTTGAAATTGGTACCTCGATTGAAGCATTAACACAACCACTATTCAATTCTTAATCTCTGGAAATGAGCGGCAAAGACAGAATATCCTATTTCTACCACGGTTAGCTTCTCTACTAAATCCTCCATTTTAAGATTTTTTTTGCAGTCCCCATCAATTTATGTGTTTATTATGCGTGTGAAAATCACTGGAACTGTGCTGACCGGAGGAATGAAAACCGCAGGGGATGTAGGCAATGTGTAATTCGGGCAGAACCACCCTATGAAGCCACACCGGTTGTGCATGGCTCACCACTTGGTTCTCTCTTATCAGCTCCACAATAAGATGGAAGTTTATGTGTGAATTCTCATCTTACTGAAATAATAATTATTTTTTGTTTAGCTTTCTGTTTGTTTCGCTGATGAGTGATGATTCGATTCTAAATTATTAGAGACCTCACAAGGCATATCCCGTGGAGCTAGCGCAGTTCCATTCTCCGGATTACATGGAGTTTCTGCAGCGAATCACTCCCAACACACGAGACTTGTTTGCTAATCATGAGATGGTCAAATGTATGTGTTTTTGCATAGTTTTAGTTCACTCAAGTAATTACGACGTTTTAGACTTGTTTGCTAATGAGATGGTCAAATGTATGTGTTTTTGCATAGTTTTAGTTCACTCAAGTAATTACGACGTTTTAGACTTGTTTATCAAATTATATATATCGATCTGTAACTCACTGAAGTATCGATATACACTTCATTGTTTGCATCATCGAAGCTAATATTTGTGCTGGATTTTAGTTTTTCAATCATGTTGCTTTAATATGCAACTTTCCAAATGGTTATTATTTCATGTAGTTAATCTCGGAGGAGATTGCCCAGTCTTTGAGAACCTGTTCGAGTTCTGTCAAATTTACGCTGGTGGCACAATAGGTAAAATTATATATTCATACATATTAGTTCTATCTCGTGATAGTTTTGTTAGATAATCATCAGTGGGACATGCTGTTTTTTGCCTGACAGATGCCGCCAAGAGATTGAATAATAAAGTCTGTGACATTATTGCCATAAATTGGGCTGGCCGGCGGATTGCATCATGCGAAGAAGTCTGAGGCGTCTGGATTCTGTACATCAATGACTTAGTTTTGGGGATTTTGGAGCCCTTGAAGCATCACTCACGCGTTTTGTATATCGATATTGACGTGCATCATGGTGATGGCGTTGAAGAAGCTTTTTATTTCACTGATAGGTAATTGTGACAATAGTGTAAACACTCCAAAAGATGTTGACCAATGGTTTTATGACAGGATGCATATCTACAAAATTATGAACCATCGTTCAAATAAATGTATTGAAATGAAATAACGAAAAGTACGTAGTTTTATTTTATTCTCCGTCCTCTATTTTGCTCGGCATCCTTGTTAATACCTGAAAAAAGGTCGTTAAAGGTGTGAGATCATCAACACGCTCAGTAAGATAATTACTCATATTTAATCGCACGTGCATCACTGCATACACTAACTAGTGAACATGACACATATTTAATCAAATATGCATCACTACATACACTAACTAGTGAACATGACATGAATTAAATAGACTTGCTTTTACTAGAATGCAATTCATTTTTTAACGTGAATATTGCGGGTTGGGCCAACTATTGCGTTTTCCTGTCGACCCTTTTGTCCGTCTTGGGTTAAAACAATTGAATGAATTGCGTTGGTCCCTCTCGACGTTTTTTCCCGGTCTTAGGTTACAACGAATGGAATGAACTGCGTTGGTCCCCTTCAACTTTTTCATCGGTCTTAGGTTACAACGAATATGTATTTATTAAATGAATTATAACACGGTGTTACAATAAAAATTCACATGTACACTTAATCATATAACGAACATATATAAGCACATAATGAAACACATAATAATGGAATAGAGTAACCCAACACATGGAATAGCCGGCCAAATTGCATGTACCTACCTCGATTTGTCGTGGCATGAAATATTAGAGTTGAATACACGTCTAACATTGTAAGGACTGAGCTAGCGACTTCCAAAACTTGAGGGACTGAATTTATAATTTATGAAACTTCAATGAACCTAATTAAATCCTTCTCAAAGAATAGTGTGTTGACCCAAATATACTCAATTAATAAGAGGGGCTTAGTGCTGACCAAAATATACTCAATTCGTCTTGGAGGTCGACAGCCATCGGGGAAGAGATTTAGCAGCAACCCTCTTCGAATGATTTTGGACGACTATTCTCGATCGGAGGAGCCGACTTTGGTTTTCAGTTGTTCGATCTTCAATCTTCGGTCAGGACGAGGCGTTTAATTCGTTGACGGGCTGAATGGGATTCCTCGATTGGTTTTGGTTTTGAACATGTCCAATGATTTATATGTTTTTGTGTTGTTTTTCATGACTTCTTTGTGTCGATTAAGTGTGCCATCCTCGTGGTTTTGATGTGTTTGCCGAGTGTGCAGGTCTTGGAGCATGTTAGGTGGAAGAAGGACGAAGAAACGAGAGAATTGGAGACGAAAGGACCTGCGCCAACTGACCAGACGCCCGCCCGACGGGATTTCCAGCCAGTTGACCATGTTTTGACACTACTAATAGGGTGAAAAGTGATAACTCTCTGTCCCGTAGGCATCCTTATACATTGGTTCTGGCTTCTATTTCCTGTAGCTTTGATTTCGTTTGCTTGGAATTTTCGGATAAAAGACTCGTGACTTGAAGGTTTCACACTAGTAAGCTTTTTCTAATTTTTATTACTTCATTTACTTCTTTTTTGTTAATCTTGTTATTTGCTTCTTTTGAATTAGTGATCATGATTTCTTCAATTTTCAAACTTGGTTCTTCGCCTAAAATTATGACTAGCTAATTTGTCGATTGGGGTAGGGAGACTTGATTCTCGAGATTAGAAGATAAATTCTTGTTTGCCCAGAATTGATATTAGTACCAAATTATTTTTGCAAATTAGAATCATACTTTGAAATCGAGAATCGAGGATTCCAATCCCTAATTTTTTCACTTATTATTTCAAAACCAATTTCAACATTACTTGTCTTATAATTTAGTTAATTTTAATTACTTAGTTAGATTTTAATTTTAAACAAAAACAAAAATCAACAAATGAGAGAAAAATTTTAGGGGTATACATATATGGGGCAACGGTAATTCTTATATTATATTTTCTTTCCATTGTTTAGGCTAATAGTATTTCAGAGCACCATACTCAAAATACCCTTTTCAATTACAAAAAATAATAATAACTAAATTAATATAAATACATGCTTAACTAATTAAATAAAAAATTCACTTTATCAACGCTCATTTTTATCAAATTTGTTCTTTAAGATTTGTTTTAGTATTTATCAGTTTTTTTATTTTATCATCAATTTCAACAAGACACAAATAATAAATAATAATTATTATTAATAAATAATAAACAACATGACACTAATAATAAATAATAACTATTATTAATAAATAATAAAAGAAGCGGTTATGTGATTAATTTTTGTAATTATATTAATTAAATATTAAAACTGTCAAATACGTTTGTTAATATTTGTTAATTAATATAAAATTTATAATATTAACGAAGGGGTAATATAGTCAACAAAAAATACAACTAGTGTCCTAGTGCATAAATAAAAAAACTATTAAAACCCTCCTCTCAAAGAATTTTAAAAGTATAAAGTCCTAATATACAAGTAAAAAAAGAATTGGTTTTCAATCTAATAATAAAAATTAATAAACCCTTTTCCTTAAAATTACCAAAATTTTATTGGTCCCACAAATATAAGTTTTATTCTTACTACCACACATTCATTTTTTCAATTTAATCCCAAATATCACAAATTGACCTGACCACGCGCTGGCGCCCACCAACTCGCACCACGTGTCATCACGTCATTGGTCAATAACTTTTTTTCAAAATAAAAATAAAAAAAATACATAGTTACATGTATTTTAGAATAAAAGAAAATAAAAAATATAGAAATACGTGATGAAATACAGAGAATTAAAATAAATGAAAAAGACAAGTAGATAGAGAGGGGAAGAAAACGTTATTTTCGTTCAGATCAACACCTTGCTCCATGGCTACTTCGGCATACGGTTCGAAGTCTTAGAAGCCATCGCCAAATTACTCAGCCGAAACCTCCGACCTGATATTCAGCGGATTTGGTCGGGAAATCTGGAGTCAGCGCGCGAGTTAATACTCGTCGATTTGACGCAAATAATCAGACCCTCAAAAGCTCCGTCGTAAATACGTTCGCCGCCGAGAAGCACTACAAGTCGTCGCTTCTCCCCCAGGAGTTTCTCGAAGCACCTCTTCACCTCTTAATCTGATGAACTTTTTATGCGCTCTCATCTTACAATAGATCGCCACCCTTGACGACTCAAGTGGATCAGCGGCAACGTGAAGGGGCAGTGGTTCGTGATCCTCCCAATTGGATTCAGAGTTTGTGATCCGTTTTTTTTGGGCCGAAGAAGATATTAATTGTATTAAAAAACAAGATAATGGTATTTTAATTATATCTATTTTATTACGTATTTTTGTATTTTTTATTTTTTTTTATTCTGGAAATAATGACATGGCACGTATTTATGTATTTTTATTAATTTTTTTTTTTTTGAAAAAAGTCGTTGACCAATGACGTTTTGACGTGTTGTCACGTGGCGCTGAGTCAGCAGTGGGCGTCAGCGTTGAGATCACGTGATATGCACGTGGTTAGATTCCGGTCAATTTTGATTTTTTCCGTCTAAAATGACTAAATTGATACCAAATACGTGATATTTTGGACTAAATTGAGAAAGTGGATGTGTGTGGTACTAAAACGAAAAAAACTTATATTTGTGGGACCAATAAAATTTTTCTCTCCTGAACTCCCTTATGTGAGAATCTCGACCTCCTAGCTACTCGTATATGATGATGAATCGAGCTATCAATATCGCCAATACTCTTCAAAGTCCTGTGCATATGAAGCGAGTTACCAGAGTACTCCACGCGCGCTCGATGATTAGTAGCCCCCAAGGACCTCCTCAAATGCTCGTCCTTATAGTTCCTTTTTCTACTAAAACGAGATCTCCTGTGTCCAATATTCTCATCCAATTCGTATTCTTCCCCACCGGTACTCGATGCCTCGTCGATACTTTCAATGTCCCGTTTTCTCCTCCTCCTCACGTTCATCTTGACCGTTCGAAGCTCGTGGCATATGTAAGTGCAACAGAAGTTTTAAAATTTGAATGAATTTTTGAAATAATTTCGAATATTTTTGTGGGTAGTTGTTAAATAAAAAAATCAATATAAAAACAAACAAAAAAAACTGTAAATAAGAAGATGGAGTAAAATGTACTACTTATTTGGAAATTCAATTACAACAAATTTCTTTTTAAATAATTAAAATTATTATTTAATGTAATATTTTTTATATTACAATTATAATTCGAATTCATAAAATGCAAATACTTGAATATTTGGTGGTTTTAACAATTAAAAAAATATTAAATTTTACTAATAATCTAAAAGAGTTAATATTTGACAAAATTCCACCAAATTATTTTTGTTTTTCGTTTCTTCCAATTAAAAAATTCCACAATTCCCCTCCGTTTTCAAATTGCGCACAGTGACGGTGTAGCCGGAGACGAAATACCGCCAGCGGAAATGACAGTAGTATTTAATTATTGAATTTCAAGTTCCGGCAGTGGGAGATTCTATGGACGGCGTATTGTAGCAAAATAGGGGCACCGACCCCATGGTATGGGCCGCGAGGCTTTCCTCGGCGGCGGAGCTCCTCGTGTTGAGCAACGTCCCAATCGCATGGAAATTCCGCCTTTTATTTGTTCTTCCTCGCACTTCTCTCCAACAGGTTTATATGCCTTTTCATGTCTCGAATTTCAGTTTGTTAGATTTGAACTTAGTGTGTCTATCACTGAATTTGTATCGCTAGAAATGTTTTGGACGTGTCAGCATATTTGTGGCCTGGATATGTAAGAGGCTGCTTTATTAATGAAATACCTCAAAACTTTTCTGGGCAGATGCCTGGTTGGTCATCATTCATGAATGGGTCACCTTTAAACCCTCCACTTATCAGTTCATTGGTGTCAACTCCAGCTACTAGGTATGTGATGGTTCTAATTTTCGCAAGTTATAATTCAAACTCATCTCTACTGTGTACAATTTTATTCTAAATAAGACTTGACAAGCTAAGAAGTGAATGTCGAAATTGTGATTGTTTAAACAACTTTGTCAGTCATCAACTATGATACTGTACGTAAGAGTTTTAGATTGGGACTTCATAGTTTTTTTGGCAGCCGATTTTAATAAGGCTCGATTTTTTCGAATTATGGACTTCTTTAAACTCATTCTGCATTCATTAGTGTTGCAAATCAATAGTACAATTACTTGAGCAATCTAGCTATAATCATGATCACCAAAATTGTGATTGATTAAGGAATTCTGTTGTCATCCATGGTTCTGTCATTGGTTGAACACCATATCCCTTTTCAACATACACTACTCGAAAATAAGCAAATGTATTTTGGACTTTATAGGTTACCTAGTAACCCATTTTAATTATTCACATGAAATTTGAATTGCACATTAATTCAAAATATAAAAACAGAAAGTTGAAAGGAATCTGACTTTGAGCTTATGGTTTTGAATTAAGCTTGGCAGAGATAGATAGGATGTACTAGGTTGCTGTCAGCGGTAAAGATGATGAGAAGATTTCTGCTGCTACAATATTATGTGGCGCTTCTCTTCTTCGTGGCTGGAATATACAGGTGACATGTATCTTTGGATGAAAGCAATATTAAATTTCTCTGTACATTCCTCATATGAGGAAGATAGGTGCACAATAAAGCTCAACATATGACAAATTTATTTGTTTACTGAAGATTGATTTTGTCATTTTTTACAGGAACATACAGCCGTTCTGATAACAAGATTGCTTTCACCTGCAGATTGTTTTGGAAGTGGGAGTCATTTGATTGCTTATGCTCCATTTTTAAATGTTCTTACTGTCGGAGTGGCGTCTTTGGACTGTATTCAGATTTTTTCCTTGCACGGCTTGGTAGGTCGAACTTCATCTATGTGATTTATTTGAATAAGAAAAGAATATTACAAACTTCAACAATGCATTTTTGTGTCCTGATCCAACTCAATCACACTTTATTCCAGATTCCTCAACTTGCTACTGCATTGATGCCTATATGTGAGGTTTTTGGTTCGTTTCCACCCAATATGTCATGGACTCTAAACAAGGGGGTACAGATTTCTTCTTACGACGTATTTTCAAGTGCATTTATTCTGCTGCTGACATTGTGGAGATTTGACCAGCCATCTCTGAACCATGTAATGGGAGATGGTGCTACAGTGGGATCTCATGTAACTTTAGACTACCTTTTACTGGTTCACAATTCCCAGCTAGCTTCATATGAGAAACTGCAGAAAAGTAGAAATAAACCTAGTAGACTGTCAAGATTGTCATATTCATCTCTGCATGGTCCCATATTCATGGATTCCTTTCCAAAATTGAAGCGTTGTTACAGAAAGCATCAAGAATGTATTGCTTCTGTTTCTTCTAGTCTAGTACCGGGGAATACTATTCATGAGATTGTTGAGGCACTCCTTAGCATGATGTTCAGTAAACTTGATAAAGGCCAACCGTTGACTCCAACTTCTGATGAATCTAATGTCCCTCATAAGTTCTCTGCTTGGGATATTCTCGAGGCTGTTCCCTTCGTCCTTGATGCTTACCTCACTGCCTGTGACCATGGTAGACTATCACCGCGTGAATTGACGACAGGTTCGTTAATATATTGCTTATAAGCTATAATATTTAGTCCTAGATTTTTACTAAAGTATTCATATACAGACACTTGAATATAGTATGCTATGATTATTTATTATCTATACCAGGGCTCAAAGATCTTGCTGATTTTCTTCCTGCTTCTTTGGCGACAATATTAAGTTACTGTTCGGCAGAAGTGACCATGGGTCAGTGGAAGCCTGCTTTGTTGAACGGAACCGCCTGGCCAAGCCCAGCTGCAAATTTATCCATGGTTGAAGAAATGATCAAGGAAATCTTGGCTGCCACGTGTAAGTGTTTCATCTCCTGCTTTAGGTGAGTATACTTGTTATGTTTTTCATTTTCTAATTGGTATCAGAAAACATAATGTTAAAAACCGGAAGTTTTGTTTGATATCTATAATGGATTCAGAAAACACATTTCTCCAATAAACTTCATGCTGACATGTCTTATATGCCTTGTAGAATCATTCATGCTATACAATGGCAATTCCATTACCATTGGCAGCGCTCAGAGTCATTGGTCTCACAGTAACATATCAAATCCACCGGGGTGGTGAATATTATTTTACCTTTGTCGGCCCAACGATTACAAAACTCGCCAATGGCCATGCATGCATGTCTGTTATTGCTGCTTTGTGGGCCCAGAAGGCAAAACCTTTGCACTGGCTATCTCATCCTTGAGGCGTCTCAAACTGTTTTCCACCACAATAACGATGCTATAGTCCAACTCCTTAGATCCTGCTTTACAGCAGCCCTTAATTGGGTTGCATGAATTCCTCTTCCGCAAGCAACAGTGGCGTGGCTGCTCTTCTCGGTCATGTGTTTATCGGGCTGTTAGAAATGTAAAGTTAATAACCGAAAAAATGGTGTCTCTTCTAATGCAGAGTACTGTCAAAGATATCACCAACGGTGGTTTGCCAAATAAAACGAAATGCGGCCATGTCTCTCTTGCTGCTGCTATGGATCAGGTGAAAACTGCATCTTCTCTCGGAGCTTCCTTAGTTTGTATAAACGGAGGATTAAATCCCGTGCAAATTTTATTTCAAGAAATATTGCAGTCATTGTTTATATCCAAACGTGGGTTGGACTGTGATAACACCCGAGAATCTAACGGTGCTGGCCGGATACTCGCTTGTGTATTTAGCTGTGTTTTCTGGTTTGTTTACTTGGGGAGTGGATTCGGCTTTGCCTGCATCCAAACGGAGGCAAAAGGTTATCGGAACAAGAGTCCTCAATTCAAACTATATATAGTATACTATTTGGGTTCGAATCTTGTCCTATGTGTTCACTCAACTGATCTAAAAGAACCTAGTAGCTTACATTGTGAGTAGATTAGGTCACTACCCCTAATATGGTAGCATAGACAAAACTTACTACTCATGTGTACAAATTATTATACACATAGTATCAATTATAATGATATTTGAATGATTATTAATTAATATTATTTTAATAAATAATAAATATTTTTGTAAATAATTATTTATATTTTATTTAATGATGATTTTAATTTTTATAAATAAAGATTTATTTATGTATTTTGGTTTAAGGATAATTATTCATTTTTATAATAGATATTATAATAGATTTTTATATTTATTTGAACTTTGTGTGTCAGATAGAGTCATTGTTAATTTTAGAACTAAATGTCCTTACTTAGATTATTCTAAATAATCATGTTTTCAATTTAATATTACAAATAATGTTTACTTTCACTTTAATATATTTTCAAATAATATTCTTTTACGAATATTTTTTTCTTAGATATATTGGTGATATTTATTTTTAAATAAACAAAAAATTAAAGTATTTACGAAAAAAATTAACCACTGAAATAAACAAAAAATTAAAATATTTACCATGTGGGTAATGTGGCCATTACAAAAAAAATTAACTAATGAAATAAACAAAAAAATATAAATATTTACCCATGTGTGTGAATTAGGGTAGTAAGATAGCATATAATTAAGTACAATAAAAATTGTCATAGTTTAATGGGATATTGATAATATAAACAAGGAATATAATCAAATTATTATATTTAGAGGGAATATAATCAAATTATTATACCATAGGAGAAGTTGAAAAGATTTATACTCCATTTGACAAAGTTGGACCGGCCTTTTTCGCTTCTTCCAAATAAAAAATTGCCCCTCACCCTCAGCTGCAAAATTGTCCTCGGTCCTCGGAGCTCCTCGTATCTCACAACGTCCCGATCGCATGGAAATACCTCGAGAAGGCGCTCAATATTCGCGTCGTTCTGCCTTTAATTTGTTCTTCCTCGCACTTCTCTCCAACAGGTTTATATGCACTTGTCTCGAATTTCATTTTATTAGATTTGAACTTGTGCGTCTATCTCTGTTTGATCAGCGTAATGAAATCGAAATGGAGATGAAAAAAGTATTTACAAGTTATAAATTATTTCGAAATGGGTGCTAGTTGATGCGTCACTTGATGACCAAGGGCTATTACAACACACCCTTGAAAAGAAATCAAGGTGGCCAATCGAGAGTCAAGACATGGAAATAGAATGGCTTGATGGTTATGTAGGGAAAAAGATGGAACACCAGACAACATTGAGTAAAATGAATACTGGAATGGGTATTGAAATAATTGGTGATTTTTTTGAGAACCAAGTGACCTAGATTCTTTACTTGGTTCGTCGCAACATGTAAGGTTTTTTTTTTTGGCACTCTTTCGGCGGCATTGCAGAAACTGAGTACACGCACCATAAGAACAAGTTTCACTTTAAGATATGCATATCCTATAATTGCGAGTTGCTGGACTTCTTCATGACTGTAAACTTGTTCTGAAGCGGGCATTCCTCTGATTTCTTGTAGGCCAATGCATTGGGATTGCTTCCTTCAGAATTTAAGATTGTTGATCGCAAATTCTTCAATAAAAATAAGAAACTCACAAAATATCTCTCCAGTTCTAATTTTGCAGCTGGCATACGATAAACGTAGAGTTCTGACTCGGGCAAGCAAAATGAGCATAATAGCAACAGCTCCCATGCCATCTGTCGGTAAATTTAATGGCACAGACCTTTCGGCACTTTGGCTTCCCATAGATCTATATTTAGAAGATACAGTGGAAAAAAGTGAAGTGAATGCTACAAGTGTTTCTGAAACTCTAACTGGTACAACTTCATAGAATCTCAGTGTCCAAGATGATATCATGTGTGAATAGAGTTGCTAACCAAATAGAGTATTGCAGGTTTAGTGAAGTCTCTCCAGGCCCTTAATCAGACCACTTGGCAGGATGCGTTTCTTGGTTTTTGGACTGCAGCTTTACGTCTTGTTCAGAGGGTAAGAGCTAATTCAAGATACAAAATAATTTGTTTCCTAATTTAGTCTTATATTATAGAAGAATTTTTTCTCTGGTTGAGTACTGAGTAAAGCTCTGATTGATCATGCAAATTCAATTTCTATGTAATAGTGATGGTGAAATTATTCTTCAACTTGTGTTGACGTGTTGTTGAAAAGTGTTCCATATCCCTGGGATATATGGGAATATTATATTACTATATCATTTGAAGTACAAAATAGCAACACTAATATTTCTAAATGATTCCTATGGCTTACTGTCACTTCCTAAGAAAAAGTATAAACCTATTGCAATGACTTCCTATTTCTTCTCATGGATTTACATGAATTCGAAAATATTATAATATTGAGTAAAATTGTCAAAAAGTGGTCTCTATCTATCTATCTATCTATCTATCAAAAGTGATATAGGACTAGAGTTCTAGCTAAAAAAATTAATTGTTAATGATTATTATATCTAAATGTTGCCGGATTTGAATGTAGGTGTACTGTAATCTTCAAAGTTACAAGAAATTACACTGTGTACATTTAATATTCAGACATTTTTCTTTGTATCTCTTCAGCAAAAGAATTTAATACGGGGTTCTGATGTTCGATATAATGCTCGCTTATGCATGCTATTGACCATTGTGACACTTGCCGTTGTTAATATTGTTGAAGAGGAGGAAATTATATTAAGTAATGAAGGTGAACAAAGCTCCATCAGTCAGATAAAACGTACATTGGGAAATCGTCAAGAAGACTTAGTTTTGAGCCTTCAGCAGTTGGGTGGTTTTGAAGCGTTGTTAACTCCTCCACCACTTGTAAGTTCATGGGCTAATCAAGCTGCTGCGAAAGCAATGATGTTCCTTTCAGGAGTCTCCGTTGACAGTGGGTACCTTAGTGGCATGACTGAGAATTGTTGTGAGTATCTTTTACAATCTCTTCTATCAAGTATACAAATTCCAGTTTTATTTTGTTACTTGCCTTGTATGTTGACCATCATGAATATTATTTTGCTAATACCCTATGAACAAGAGGTATTATTATACTGTATGTTTTTAGCCTGAGGTTATTGTAATTGCATTACTGTGCCTCAA
Organism: Euphrasia arctica; assembly: GCA_014843705.1. NCBI lineage: Eukaryota > Viridiplantae > Streptophyta > Magnoliopsida > Lamiales > Orobanchaceae > Euphrasia > Euphrasia arctica. The sequence continues at coordinate 15,327 of JACOMQ010000238.1, forward strand.
TTGGATTCACACAAGTTCTGTGATCAAGCCTAACCTGCCATAGTCATATATATGTTAGAGCAATGATGTGTTCTGAATATTTCTCTCATGACCTCTTTATCTTGCCCTTTCATAACTCTCTGCATTGTCAATTGGCTTCGTGATTGTTTGCAGCTGGAAACCTTCGTCATCTGATTGTTGAGGCTTGTATTGCTAGAAATGTTTTGGACGTCTCAGCATATTCGTGGCCTAGATATGAAAAAGGCCGCTGTAATGAAATACCTCGAAACATTTCTGGGCAGATGTATTGTTGGTCATCATTCATGAATGGGTCGCCTTTAAACCCTCCACTTATCAGTGAATTGGTATCAACTCCAGCTACTAGGTATGACCGTGTGTGATGATGGTGTATGACCGTGTGTGATGATGGTGTATGACCGTGTGTGATGATGGTTCTAATTTCGAAAGTTAATTCAGACTCATGTGTATTGTGTACAATTTTATTCTAAATAAGATTTGACAATTAAAGAAGTGAATGTCGAAATTCGGAAATTGTGATGGTGTAAATAACTTCGTCAGTCATCAATCATGGCACTGTCATCAGTTGAACTGTTATGTGCCCTATACTTTTCTGATATACTTGGCAGAGCAAATGAGTTTTAGATAGAGACTTCTCAGTTTTTCTGGTAGCCGATTTTAATTAGGCTCGTTATATTGAATTGTGAAAACTCATTCTTCATTCATTTGTATTGCAAACCAATATTACAATTAGTTGGTCAAATTCTAAATCCTCATTATCAAAATTGTGATTGATTAAGTAATTTTTGGTTGTCAACCATGGTGCTGTTGTCAGTGAACACCATATCCCTTTTCAAAATACTCGACAGTAAGAAAATGTGTTTTAGATTGGGATCTAATAGGTTACTTAGTAATTAATTTTAATTGTTCACATGAAATTTGAAATGCACATTAATTCTGGCTATGTCAACCAGATTCTTCTTTTCTCATATACCCCACATGAAACAAATCTGAGTTTGACATTATGGTTTGGAATTAAGCTTAGCCGAGATAGATAGGATGTACGAGATTGCTGTCATCGGTACAGATGATGAGAAGATTGCTGTTACAATATTATGTGGCGCTTCTCTTCGTCTTGGCTGGAATATACAGGTGACATTTATCATATTATTAATGTAATATGAGCTATGATTTGCTGATTTCTTGAGTCCAAATATTTTTGTTCTCTTCTCACTTTGGTTGACTCCGATATTATAATTATGTACCAGGCGTGCTCTTTCTTCTTTGTGTACTAAAGTTTGATTTATTATTTATTACAGGAACATACTGCCCTTTTGATAGCAAGATTGCTTTCACCTCCTGTTCCTGCAGATTTTTTTGGAACTGGGAGTCATTTGATAGGTTATGCTCCATTTTTTAATGTTCTTACTGTCAGAATGGCGTCTTGGGACTGTCTCCAGATTTTTTCCTTGCACGGCTTGGTTGGTCAAACTTCATCTATGTGATTTCTGATTTCAGTTCATATGCATCAAGTTGAATACAAGACAAAAATAGCTTATATCATTCTAGTGAACGATTTTTTGTTTTTACCTGTACGTATGGCCAGTTTCTGTAGAGGTGCCCCAAGTCAAAAGGCTCAGAAGGAAACTCCTCCAAGACCTGTATAATATAATAAGTAATAAAAATGTATGCGCTAAAATATGTATCCAAGAACCTTATGATAAAATATTCATATAGTACTATGACCATTTCATTGTTTCTCTGGACCAATGCCTTTTTTACTATTTACACTTGTACAATGTGATTAAGACATGAGATTTAAAATAACACTAACTATTTACAAACTCAAAAGACATCTACATGACAAACTTCGATAATGTTTTTTTGTGTCCTGATCCAGCTCAATCACTTTTTATTCCAGATTCCCCAACTTGCTACTGCATTGATGCCAATATGTGAGGTTTTTGGTTCATTTGCACAGAATATGTCATGGACTCTTAACACGGGGGAAGAAGATTTCTTCTTATGGCGTATTTTCAAGTGCATTTATTCTGCTGCTGAAATTGTGGAAATTTGATCAGCCATCTCTGAACCATCTAATGGGAGATGGTGCTACAGTGGGATCTAATGTAACTCTAGATTACCTTTTACTGGTTCACAATTCCCAGCTAGCTTCATATGAGAAACTGCCGAAAAAAATAAATCTAATAGACTGTCAAGATTGTCATATTCATCTCTGCATGGTCCCGTATTCATGGATTCCTTTCCAAAATTGAAGCATTGGTACAGAAAGCATCAAGAATGTATTGCTTCCGTTCTCTCTGAGTCTCTAGTCTAGTACTGGGGAATTCTGTTCATGAGATTGTTGAGGCACTCCTTAGCATGATGTTCAGTAAACTTAATAAAGGCCAACCGTTGGCTCCAACAACTTCTGATGAATCTAATATCCCTCATAAATTCTCTGCTTGGGATATTCTTGAGGCCGTTCCCTTCGTCCTTGATGCTGCCCTCACTGCCTGTGACCATGGTAGACTATCACCGCGTGAATTGACTACGGGTTCGTTAATATATTACTTATAAGCTATATCGTGCATGTAGTGCTCTCAAAGTAATTGTACTTGGTTAAAGGATCATGTGGTTGAAGATACTTTGGTCTGCTTTTCAAATCAATGGCATAAAAACAATTCTCTCATGATAAGTTCCAATAAATAAATAGCATGACTATTTTTCCCTTTGAGCATGCTTGGAGGAATCATTTAGTTCTAGAAGATAAGGTTTCCTTTTCAGTAGCTCCTGTAATTTCTAGGTGATTATCTATTTGGAATGATTACATGGTACTACTTTATTACTGTACTAACTTTAGTAGTAGATTCTTACGAAGTATTTATAGACACTTTAATGAGAGTTACAATAGATAGTAGAAACCCTTCTGAGAACACGTGTCTATGATGGTCATATGCTGCTGTACTAATTTCTTGTGATTTGAAATATTGATGAATTTCACTGCTGTGACTGTGTAGATCTATCTCTTATCAGTGTATTGAAGAAATTATGCTATGATGTTATCTATGTCAGGGCTCAAAGATCTTGCTGATCTTCTTCCTGCTTCTTTGGGGACGATATTAAGTTACTGTTCAGCAGAAGTGACTGCTGTGATTTGAAATATTGATGTGAATTTCACTGCTGTGACTGTGTAGATCTATCTCTTTATCAGTGTATTGAAGAAATTATGCTATGATGTTATCTATATCAGGGCTCAAAGATCTTGCTGATCTTCTTCCTGCTTCTTTGGGGACGATATTAAGTTACTGTTCAGCAGAAGTGAGTAGGGGTCACTGGAAGCATGCTTTGTTGAACGGAATCGACTGGCCAAGCCCAGCTGCAAATTTATCCATGGTTGAAGAAAAGATCAAGGAAATCTTGGCTGCCACCGGTGTCAGTGTTTCATATCCTGCTTTAGGTGTGTATCTGTTACTTTCTATGTTTATACTACTCTAACATCCGCGAGTATACTTGTTATGTTTTTCATTTTCTAATTGGTATCAGAAAACATAATGTAAAAAACCGGAAATTTTGATTAACACATATAATTTATTCAGAAAACAAGCTTCTCCCATAAACCCCATGCTGACATGTCTTCTATGATCGTAGAATCATGCTCTACAGTAAAAATTCCATTACCACTGGCAGCTCTCATTGGTCTCATAGTTACTTATCAAATCCACAGAGTTGGTGAATACTATCTTACCTTTGTCGGCCCAACGTTGACAAGACTCGCCATAAGTTGCCCCTGGCCGAGCATGTCTGTTATAGCTTCTTTGTGGTCCCAAAAGGCAAAAGATTGGACTGACTATCTCGTCCTCGAGGCATCCCAAAGTGTTTTCCACCACAATAACGACGCACGCTATAGTCCAGCTCCTTAGATCCTGCTTTACAGCAGCCCTTGGGTCGAATTCTTCTTCCGCAAGCAGCAGTAGTGTGGATGCTCTTCTCGGTCATGTATTCGGCTCTCAATTTTCAGGGGGCATATCCGCTGTCACTCCTGGAACACTTTACCTGAAAGTTCATCGGTCCGTTAGAAATGTAAAGTTAATAACCGAAGAAATGGTGTCTGTTCTAATGCAGAGTGTCAAAGATATCACCAACGGTGGTTTGACCAGAGAAAACGAGGTGCGGTCATGTTTCTCTTGCTGCTGCTATGGGTCAGGTGAAAACTGCAGCTTCCCTTGGGGCTTCCTTAGTTTGAATAAACGGTGGATTAAATCCCGCCCAATTTTTATTTCAAGAAATATTGCCGTCCTTGTTTATATCCGCCCGCGGATTGGGTAGTGATAACACCCGAGAATCTGGCGGCATGTTCGCCATGCTTTTCGGATACTCGCTTGCCTATTTAGCTGTGTTTTCTGGTTTGTTAGCTTGGGGAGGGGATTCGGTTTCGCGCATTTTGAATTTCTCGCGAGCGCTCTCGAAGGGTGTATATGGCTCGGATGTGATAAGGCCACTTGGAGAGCTTATGTAACTAGATATTTGAGTTTGATTATCGATTGTTGTTCTGAATGGATGCTTGAAATCGAGGTAGATGTTGTAAAGAGAGTTAGTAAGGGATTAAGACGATGGAATGAGGGAGATATGGCTGTGGCCCTTCTTGCTATCAGCGGTATTGGTGCTATGGGTGCTGCTACTGAAATTATTATAGGAAATTGATTTCGATTTTTCCCTTTTGCCGTGAATAGATTTAGATATACTGTAGTATTCAGTAAAACTTCTATAAATAAATATTTTATAAATTAATAATTTCACAAAAATAATAAAATTATCTGGTCTTTACTCGTGTTGGGAAACAATATTAAATCCAACAAGATAGTAAGTTTTCAAATTAATAAGTCATAAATTACTCGTAGTATGTCATGAAGCTTCGGAAGAGCTTTCAAAGGGCTGCCGCAGGAGACTTCGAACCAGAGGAACTATGACCGAGTTTCTCACGGAAGACTATGAAGAAGAACTTGAAAGATCTGAGGAAGATTTCGATGAGCCCAAGGAAGAGGGTCGGTGGTCTGAGGCCTGAGTGTGAGGACAATTCTTTTGAACTTATTTCAGTTCAGATAATATTCAGATTTTTGGACTTATTTTCAATTTAGTTTGGTTGAAATTCATAATTCAAATAAATTCAGTTCGTCAGAATATGTAAGCTTCTTTCTCTTTGAGTTCTCTCAGTAAAATCTAGGCGCTCGTGGTTTCTTTTCAAGATGCATATGCTAGAATTCTGAGTGGTCGGACTTGTTCCTTGGAATACTTGTTCTGAAGCTGTCATTAATTCATTTGTTTTCTTGTAGGCCTAAGCATTGGGATTGCTTCATTTAGCATTTAAGATTGCTGATCACAAATTCTTCATCTTTAAGAATCTCAAAAAATATCACTCCAGAGGGACTTATGGAGTTGTCCTGCAATGCATGTCGAGTTCTACCCCGTGCAAGCAAAATGAGCATAATAGCAACGACCTCTATGACATCTCCAGTTAAATGTAATGGTACATTTCATTCAACACTTTGGCTTCCCATAGATCTATATTTAGAAGATGCAATTGATGCATAAGAAGTGAGTGCTACCAGTGCTGCTGAAACTCTAACTGGTACAATTTCATTTACAATTTTATTGGACAAACTAATCACTTCTGTAAATAATTGCTGATCAAGATAGGCATTGCAGGGTTAGTGAAGGCTCTCCAGGCTCTATATCAGACAACTTGGCATGATGCATTTCTTGGTTTGTGGACTGCCTCTTTACGTCTCGTTCAGAGGGTAAGAGATAATTCAAGACACAAAACATGGAGTGTTTTCCCTAATATAATCTCAATGTGTTCATTTCTGTGTAATTTCTTTGTTTGTGCAATATAATCTTTAGAGTTGCAAGTTATTACACGGACTCTCTGATTTTTTCATTGGATCTCTTCAGGAAAAGTATTCAGATGAGGGCCTTGATCTTCGCCTTGGTTCTAGTGTATGCATGCTGTTGTCCATCACGATTGACACAACTATTTTTTTTCTCTGAGCATGCTTGCGCACATCATTAAGCTTTAGAGAGAATGTTTGCCTCCTCCTGGAATTATATAACTATCGTGATAGTAAATACTAGATAGTATATACCCTTCATAGAACAGGTGTATATGATTGGTCATATGTTCTAGTGCTACCCTAATTCTCGTGATCTAATATATTATTGTTCGCCACTATTCTGATCCTGTTTCTGATATTTCTTGTTATATCAGTATTATCATTATATTGAATTGACAGTTTTCATATTATCAATCTCAGGACTCAAAGATCTTGCTGATTTTCTTCCTGCTTCTTTGGCAACAATCATAAGTTACTGTTCTGCAGAAGCGAGTAGGGGTCTCTCTGGAAGCCTGCTTTGTTTAACGGAATTGACTGGCCAAGCCCTGCTGCAAATTTGGCCATGGTTGAAGAAAAGATAAATGAAATCTTGGCTTCCACTGCTGTATTTATCCCACGTCCCGTTATAGGTGTGTGCCTCTTATTTTATTTTCTCTAAAAATAAAAAAAGATTCTGAGAACAAATTGCTCCATTGAAAATTTGAAACATTACGCTCGCAACTCTTTTCGCTTGTAGGATCTAGCTCTACCGTGACAATTCCATTACCTCTAGCGGCTCTCATTGGCCTCACGATAACATATCAACTCGACCGAGATGGTGAATGTTATATTACCTTTGTCGGTCCAGCCATTGAATACCTATCCATAGGTTGCTCCTGGCCGTGTTTTTCCGTCATAGCTTCTGTGTGGTCCCAACTCCTTAGATCCTGCTTTACAACAGCCCTTGGATTGAATACTTCCTCCGCAAGCATCAGTGGTGTGGGAGCTCTTCTTGGTCACGGCTTCGGTTATCAATTTTCCGGTGACATAAGAGCTCACTCGACGTTTGGAAATGTCATGCTAATCACTGAAGAAATGGTGTCTCTTCTAATGCAGAGTGTCAAAGAAAAAGAGACCCGCCATGAAATGCGGCCATGCATGTTTCTCTTGCTGCTGCTATGAGTCAGGTGAAAACTGCTGCTTCCCTAGCAGCTTCCTTAGTTTGGATCACTGGTGGGCTAAATTCACTCCAGTCTCTATTTATAGAAATATTACCGTCTTGGTTTATATCCACCTGCGGGTCGGATCCGGATAAAGACCATGAATCGGGCAGCGTGTTTGCCATGCTGAGTGGGTACGCGCTAGCGCATTTCATTGTTTTGTGCGGTCTATTTGCTTGGGGAGAGGATTCGGCTTCGCCTGCAGCATCCAGAAGCAGGCCACAGGTCCTCGGGAGGCACTTTGAAGGACGAATATCGCTCGGATGCAATAAGGCCACCTGGAGAGCTTATGTAACTGGATATCTGAGTTTGATGATCGGTTGTTGTTCTAAATGGATGCTTGAAGTTGATGTAGAGGTTGTGAAGAGAGTTAGTATAGTGTTAAAACAATGGAACGAGGAAGAAATGGCAATGGCCCTTCTTGGAATAAGTGGCTTTGGTGCTATGGGTGTTGCTGCTGAAATGATTATAGAAAATAGTTTTTCATTTAATTTTATCAGTAATTCTTCATTTTTTCTGTTTCTATACAGTTAATAATAATATAATTTACTTAATGTATTTATGTACAAAAATAATATTTCTACTTATTATTTTTATATATAAAAATATATAAAAATAATGAATAAATCTATTATTCATTATTATAATTATTATGATTGAAATAATGAATAAATCTATTTTTACGGTTTGATATTTACTATTTTGGAATGTTACTTTAATTTATAATTTAGAAAATGTATATAATTTATTATAAACAATTATTTAACTTTACATTTTTCCAAAATCTCTCTTAATTAATTAATAAATGTAAAATAATGAATTACTATTAAATTTGAATTATTTTTTATTTAATTAATTTTTAAAATTTTAAATTTTATTATTAAGTTTTTTGATTAATATATTTTTATGATCAAATAATTAACAAATATAAACTAATGGATTATAAATTTTAAGTTTACTCTATAATTTTATTTTATTTTTTTATATTTTTTATATATTTTTTATCATAACGGTTAAACAAGAAAACAGTTAAATAATTGTTTATAATAAATTATATATGTTTTTCTTAATTATAAATTAAAGTAACATTTCAAAAATAGTAGATATCAAACAACCCTACTTTATAAATATGCATTGTTTTACAATAATTATAGTATGTAATTTACGGTATTAATTTTTATTAATTATAAAATTGTGTAATATTTCAAAATTATCATTGATTGTTATACAGGGGTGGTTGATTATATTAAGGGTATTATACTAATTAACATTTTTATATTAAGGGTATTATACTAATTAACATTTTCAAAATGTACTTTTTTTATAATTATAAAATCAATATTACTTCAATCAATAAAAACGGTTAGTAAAAACTATCTTTATTTAAAAAGTGTTTTTTATTAGGATTTAAACTTAAATTAATAAAGCAAACTACCTCTTTTCTGAAATAGTTCTTAATAATATAATTTACTTAATGTATTTATGTAAAAAAATAATATTTTTACTTATTATTTATATATATTAAAATATATTTTAATTAAATAAAAAAGAGACGTGTTATTCTGTTTTTTTTTTATTATTTTTAAGTGAAAAATAAATAATTGTAAGTCGAGTTTAAAAATTATTTGGATAAAATAGGGGTAAAATAATATTTTTCATTAAAAAAATTTGAATATTTATTTTATTTTTTTATAGTGTATCAACTATTGTGAGAAATCTTAAAAAAAAAAAAATGTTAACAACTTTTATAGAAAAGAAGAAATACTTTTGAATTATTATTTTGAGATGTTTTTATATATAATTATACAAAATTATAGTTATATAATACTTAGGAGAGAATATTCAATTAAAATTTTATAGGATTTTTTCAGATTTTAAAAAAATCATAAATTTTAAAAATTCATAGACTCTATAGAGAGTTTGATCGACTTTATTATTGATTTATATGAATTTTCATAGATTTTAAGAAATTGTCTTTTAGTGATTTACATCAACTTTCATACAATTCAACTATTGATCCAAATGCATTATAAACATACTTGTATATAAAAAAAACCAATTTTTTTGAAAAAAACAAAAAAATACATTATTATTCTAATTTTTATAATTTTTATTTACATCACAAAATAATTTATTATTAATATCATGGATACATAATTATTTTTATGATAAAATTATTTTCTCAAATTTTTTTTTGATTATTTTAATAAAGTTATTCGTGCAACTCTTGTTAAATGGTCAACAATTGTTTTATTTTTATTTTTAGTGTTTGAGTTTTTTTGTTGTAAAAAAGTCTATCGAAATCTCTCATAATTATAAGAGATTTTGAAAATTCAAATTTATTTATATTTTGTAAAGATAATCTATCAAAATCCATAAATTTTAAAAATTCATTAAAATCCATAGACTTTTGAATACTTTATAAATTTTTTAAGACTTTTTAAAATTCTAATTGAAACTTTCGAATTTTAATTGACTTTTAAAAATCCGAATTAAATATACTTAAACTTTAAAAGTTCATTAAAATCCTACAAATTCTCAATTGAATATATCCCCTTATTATTATACTAATAACTCTGTAGACATTAAAATATAAGTATTGTTTTAGTATTTTTTTTTTAGAAAAATGTCATTATTGTTCTCATCTTTTTTCACTTACACTAAAAAATTTAATATACTTTTTCAAATTGTGTAAAATCTATAATATCCATGTCAAAAAATAAGTATTATAATTACTAATTTATACTTAATATTAATAATTAATATTAGTAAATTAATTAAAAAATTAGATTAATTGAATACTATATTTATAAATCAACATTAACCCTTGCCCAAGTTCAAATTTTCTCTATTATTTGTTAAGATTAATTATGTACTCATTTATATATTAAATTGTATTATTTAATTTTTTATGATTTATTATTGTATTATTTATAAAAATAAACTTTATTTTTTTATAAATAATATAAATACTAAAATAATTTATATACTCTTTTTGAGTATCTCATAATAATTGACATACTAATTTAAAATAGTATATATTAATTTATAGAATTTTAAGTATATAATAATTATTTTGATCCAATAACAAACATTTATATACATAAATAATTTAAACTATTAATTTATAGTATAACTCTATAATAATATAAATATAGTTTTTTTTAATAATGTGGAGTAATGAAATAGGTTTATGATACGAGCAATACACATTGTTTATTTCTATAATAATATAAATAAAGTTTTTTTTAATGATGTGGAGCAATGAAATAGGTTTATGATACGTAGCAATACACATTGTTTATTTTTTTCTTAGAAATCGAATAACTCTATAATAATATAAATAATTTTTTTTAATGATGTGTAGCAATGAAATAAGTTTATGATATGGAGCAATACACATTATTTATTTTTTTCTTAGAAATCGAATAACTCTATAATAATATAAATATTTTTTTTAATGATGTGGAGCAATGAAATAGGTTTATGATATGGAGCAATACACATTGTTTATTTTTTTCTTAGAAATCGAAACATACGAAATAAAATGTTTTTTTCCCTCTTTGAAAATCAATATCCAAAAAAACGTCTAAATAATGTACAAAAGCATAAAAACAAATGAAATTATCTCTTCCCTCCTCACCTACACATCGAATCACATTCCCCCTTCTCTTTCCCTTCCCTTGTTTCCTCTACGTTTTTTTTCCCTCTTAAAAATCAATTATCGAAATTAATTTGGTCTTTTCTTTCTCCGATTGGGTATTTTAGCTTCGAGCAAAAACCGAATCATGCAGCAACAGCAGAGCAATGTTTAGGGCTTGGGCCTTTACTTTCTCCGTTTGGGTGTTTCAGCTTCGAGCAAAAACCGAATCATGCAGCAACAACAGAGCAATGTTCAGGGCAATGTTCATGTACGTTTTATCCTTGATAAGGTGACATTAATGTTGATATCGAAAAAGCATGGTATATCATATTGATTAACATATAAATATAAATATAAATTTATTTATTTATTTGACTTTTTTTATTATATCTCTTTTCCTTATATTCCTATATTTTTTTTGCGTAATATAAAAATTAATTAATTTATTCAATTTATTTATTTGCGTGATATTTTTTTTGCTTAATATTTTTTTTGCTAATATAAAAATTATTTTTCAATAATATAAAAAATAATTTATTTATTTAATTTATTTTTTTCCATAATATTTTTATGCGTAATATAAGAATTATTTTTTATATTTTTTTCCATATCTTATTTACGGTGAATGAAGATTGTTGTAATTATGTGATCGATAATGAAGATCTTATGTACGATGAATTGTAATACATGATGAAGATTTGAGTATGTGATTAAGATTTGATAAATATATAAAATCAAATATTTATCACATCATGTAAAGAATGAATCTTCATTCATAAATCAAATCATCATCAATATCATTTACCATATATTTATCAAATCTTCATCACATACTCAAATCTTAATCATTTAATACAACAATCTTCATTCATCATATAATATAGAGAGTGGAATTGTGAGTACATATTATTGAATTAAATAATAGAAGAGTCATCACATACTCAAATCTTCATCATTTAATACAACAATCTTCATTCATCATATAATATAGAGAGTGGAATTGTGAGTACATATTATTGAATTAAATAATAGAAGAGTGGAAATGTAAGCTTTATTTAAGAGAACGGAATACTTAGACTCTGTTCTTTTGGACTGAAACTTACCGAACTTTAATGAACTGAATAGATCTGAACTGAACTGAAATGAAATTAAGTTCAAAATAAGAAACTTAAAATAATGAAAAACTAAAATTAGTATTGTTAAAATTTCAATATTTTGTATATTGTAAACAATTTTATTAAATTTCTTATTTTTTATGAGGTTAAAAAAATTAAAAAATAATTTACATTATATAACTTTTATGGTTTATCGATAAATTCAAATAAATTGTTCATGTGAATACGTATTTACGACACTATTTTTTTATTAGAAGTTTCGATATTACACAAAATTACTATATAATTTATATAACGATTACAAATAATAAATAATACAAAATAAATAATAATATAAGATTATTTTGAGTTATAGCACATTTTATTATAGCACATTGTTTCTTTAATTTTGATTCAAAATTTATTTTACGTTGTAGGTAATACTATTTGGTAGACTTTGGATATCTTAATACTCTTGGATATTTGTCTTCTATTTGCGATCACAACGTCAGATATCGTATTCCGGAATATAAGCATGGATCACCTAGAGGAATTTCAGAACATTTCAATTACCGACTTCATTAAGAATGAAAGTTGAATGTGCTTTTGGTCAGTTGAAAAAAAGGTGGAGGGTGCTGAAAATTATGGCTCAAATATCACAAAAGTATCAAATTTCAATTATTGTTTCTTGTTTCACACTTCATAATTTCATACGAATGCACGAGAGTGTATTCCAATTGTACATCATGATGTTGACAGTGAGAGAACAGATACAAACTTGGATAACAAAAATCGAATGAAGCTCATGTCTAAGGTAAGGATGGATATATCAGAAGCTATTTGGAAGAGCATGACGATGGAGTACAAGAAAATGATAAGGAAGTAGATCATATGGAAGTAGATTGACCGATTATTTAAATTTTGTATTTTTGTGATTTTTTTCAATATTACAAACATTTAATATTTATTGACATTAATTTTTTTTATTATAATAATAATAATTATTATTATTATTATTGTTGTTGTTGTTATTATTATTATTATTATTAAAAATCGAACTGAAACTGAACTGAACGCACCTCAACTGAAATGAACTGAAATTAAGTCCAAAAGAACAAGATCTTAATGTTTTTTATGGAGTAATTTATTTTAAAATGTGATAAATTAGAAATATTTTTATGTAAATAATTAAAATATTTTATTTTTTATTAGATTTTTTTATTTATTTAAATTAAATATGATCATTTCACTCTTGTGATTTTTTTTATTTTATTATATTTAAATTAATGCCTTGAAAATATAGATCATGTTTCCTTTAATTATATTGAATTTGAACAATTATAAATAATAAATATTTCAAATTTTATTAATGTAGTAATTTATATTAAATGTTAACAACTTAGAAATAGTTTTTGTATGGTACATAAATATTTTGAGATTTTAAATAATAAATTCATGTATAATAAAATCTTACATTTTATATTTTTTTTATTAATTTATTTTAATCATTTATTAGCAACAATTTATTAATTTATTTGAATTTACATTTGTTTAATGCGCAACTATTTTGTCAACATATTTTATTTATTTTCTAAAAAAATTATTAATACATTTTTTATTTATTAAATATATTTTGATTAACTTTTACTTTAAATTTATCAGTATTTTATATTTATATTAAATATTTTGTATTTATAATTTAGTTAAAAAAATTTCAATTTTCAATAGTTCTAAACAATAAGTTGGCCCTCCCTCAACTCTTCCGCTGGGTCCGCCCTGTTTGTATCAAGTGTTCCTTATGGTCCGTTTGGTTGGGCCGATAAAAACCAGTTAGATAGGTTAACTTCCTTATCAGCTGTTTGGTTTAAATTTATTGGGCCCGTGCAAGATAAGAAGCCCGCCTTTATTCACTGTACCTCTTCAGAGGAGTCATTGGCCCATTTTGGTAAGATATTGTATCTGGTTTGAATAGTAAACAAAATAAATGCATTTATTACAAAGTTATCCTCATCTTATTTAAATAAAAAAAAAAGAATTGAGTTTCCATTTGCCCCATTTTTCACTTTTCTTCTTTTTCTTCCGTCAAAGAGGTGATTTAATTAATGTCTTTTTTTCTTATAATTTATCAATTCATTTTTTTTCATCATTTTATTTCATCTGTTTTGGGGTCTTTGGGCTCATTTATATACGGAATGCATCACCGATGTGCAATTTGTTAAAGAAATGCATTTTGAAATTAGGGTTTTGTCCAATTATATTTTGTAAGTCTTAATCGAGTTTATTAATAATTTTTTGATTTGGGTTTATATCATTGTTATTTCACTCTTTCGGTCGGTCAATACTCATAATTAGAGTTTATTTTATTTATGTTTTTTTTCAAAATTATTGATACATATATTCCAGTATTTTTTTGTTCTCCACAAGAGATAACAGAAAGATGAAATCACTCAAGCTCATGATGTTCAAGGTTTTATTGTTATACAAAAATATGTGAAAAATAATGACTTAATGGGATGAATTCGGCTATTTGAGGATTGACGAACAAAAAAACATGAATGATACTGTATTTAATTTTTTTCATGGGGGTAATATTGTCTTTATAAAGGTGAACAAGAAGCTCACGGAACTCAATAGTATTAAGTATCAAAAATATAAACCAAACACAAGTTAAAGTATCATGTTGAGTTAAAATAGATAAAATAGTTATCTTGAGTTATGTAAGATTAATTTATCTATGAAACCAAACAAGTCCTATATATAATTACATGAGTATAACTTTTATCTTATTTTAACAAGAAATAACAGGAAATGCTATTCAAAGTAGCTGAAGTGGCATTGGTGAAGAATTGCATGGAAGGATATAACAGCTGCATGTTTGCATACGGGCCAAGTAAATTAAGCATATATGTTTTTAATTTCACTTTCTTATCTTTTCCTCTAATTTAAACTTTTAATTATTTTTATTGCTATGTACATTAATTAGATAACTTCTGTGTTTATTTTTATTAATATAATAATTGTTTTTTTGTCAAAAGTGCAAACCTCATAGCATGTTTAACTTTTATTATTTGTTTTCCTATTGATTTAAATAGTTAGGAAGTGGCAAAACTCATAATGTTGATATTATTCAAAATGTTGATATAATTTTTTATAAAAAAAATAGCATGTATATTATTTAATATTTTACTATTTATTATTATATTATTTATAAAAATAAACTTTATTTTTTTTTATAAATAATATAAATACTCTTTCAATCCTAAAATAATTTATATACTCTTTTTTAGTATCTCATAATAATTGACATAAAAATTAATCTAAGTTTTTTTATTTTAAAATAATTTTTTACTTTACTTTATTGAATTATTTAGAACCATCTAATAATTTAATAAAGTAATACATTTTTAGAACCATCTAAAAACCATAATTGAGTTTGATTCTCAAAGGGATGTATTGGTTTAGGAGTATATAAGATTTTAATAGACTTTTAAAATCCAATGGTATTCAATTTGGATTTTTAAAAGTCCATTAAAATTCGAGGGTATTCAATTAGGATTTTAAAAAGTCTTAAAAAATCCATAGGTATTCAACACTCAATGAATTTTAATAGATTTTAATAACTTGTGGATTTTAATGGATTCTCCTTAAAAATTATAACTAGATTTGACTTTTCAAAATCTCTCATAATTAAGGAGAGATTTCGACGTACTCTTTCCAACACGAACAAAAAAAGTAAAAAAAAAAAAACAATCAATCAATCGTTTAATATTACACAAATCTATATAAAATAATCAAAATTATATTTGAGAAAACTGATTTTATCATATTGTTTTAAAAATAATTATTTATTTATTATATTATTAATAAATTATTTTTTATTTATTATGTACAATAATATGATTTTCAATAACAATCTAAATATAATAAATTTAATTATTAATATTATTATTCAATTTATTTAAAATTTTATTTATGATGATTTATTTACAATGTTTTATAGTTTAATATTCGATAGAATATGATCGAAATTCACAACGTTTGACACTACTGTAGATTTTTTATAAACAATTGATATTTCAACATCAACTAATGAAAGTTGATAAATGGAGAACAATAATTGCTAAAGCAAAGAGGTAAATAATGAGTTCTGAGTATAAAAGTTATAAAATAAATATTAAAATAATATTTTATTTATTTTATTTTTCTAAAATAATTGATTTTTTATATAAAAGTATGTTTATATACATTGGATAAATAGAGAACAAATATTGCTAAAACGAGAGAGAAGTAAACAATGAGTTTGAACTATAAAATTGATAAAAATTAAAATTAAAATTAAAATAATTATTTTTTTTATTTTTTTAAAAAAATTGATTTTTTTATTATATACATTTGTATTGAAGTCTTTGAAAGTCTACATAAATTAATAAAAGTATATTTTACAATTTTTTGAAATTTATAAAAATCAATCATAAAGTCGGTGAAAATCTATAAAAATCAATCATAAAATCGGTCAAACTCTGCATGGAGTCTATGAATTTTACAAATTCATATACTTTTTAAAATCAATTAAAATCCTACAAAATCTTAAACCAATACAACCCTCTCAATCTCAATACTTTAGAGTAGTACTAGTATATTAAGATGGGCATGAAGTGTGGAAGAGTATAATTGTCTTCTACTTTGGCGACTCACACTGACGACGAGCGAGGCGAGAGGCGTCGTCGGCGTTGTAACCTGAGTTTGTCTGCTACTCACTCTTTCCCCCAAACCCCACGCCTGAGAGACATCTACCTCCGCCCTAGTTTTCCTGTAACTGCCGCGAGTTGAATTTAGGGATTCTGACATCATATGGCGGCAGAGGTGGCGAAGCAGCGGCGTGTTGGAGATGACCAAATCCACTAGGTTTCTTTTCATGACTGTGTGTGTATATGTACCACACGGGAAATTGAGTATTTAGGGCGTTGCTGCTGCATGATTTGATTCATTTTTTTTATCTTATTGTGCAGGGTAATATCAAGTCGAAGGAGGTACCCCGTGGCTTATAGATTGTATATGGAGCTTCTGAAGCGATATGCATTTCCACTGCCATCTTTGATTAATGGTCCCAATTATCAAAAGTATGAACTAGTAAACTTATATTTTTAAATGATTCGCGTGTGTTATAACTTGGCTGTCACTTGAAGATCACAGCTCAGAACAGAATTAAGAGGGATGTGATTCATTATACACATAAATTTTCTGATTTTTTTTCGACGGGGAATCCTCGTGGGATACAAACATGTTTCTGCTGATGTGTTTGCTTTTATCTTTTCCTTCAAAGTTCAAATCCAAACATGTTTTTTGGAATCAGGGTATGGAAATAGAGCAAAATTACTCTTATCAAATTAGGGTGATGGATTTATAAACTATGTATTCAACAAAAATATGTAGTTTGGTTAGTTTGCATGGACTAGGGAAAATGCTAGTATTGAAGTATGAAATTTACAGAAGTACGTGGATTTCATTTATTTGTATGTTTTTCTCCACTTTATTTGAGCATTACACAAGTCTGTTGATGGTCTTGGTAACATGAATAATCTGACTGCAGGACTATGGAATCCACTGATGATGCCCTCAAATTGGGCCAAGTATTTGGGGTTCAGTCTTCTAACCCTGGACATCTTGTTGTTGAGTTTATATTCTCAATAGTATGGGAGCTGCTTGATGCATCACTTGATGATGACGGTCTCTTAAAACACGTCCCTGAAAAGAAATCAAGGTGGCCAATACAGAGTCAAGACATGGAAATTGACTGTCTTGATGGACATGAAGGGACAGTAATGGAACGTCGAGCAGCATTGAGTAAGATGAATACTCTAATGGCTATTGAAATTATTGGTAGTTTTTTTCAGAACAAAGTGACTTCTCGGATACTTTACTTGGCCGGACGGAATATGAAAGATTTATATGTTAAAGGTTTTCTCTTTAAATTTTGTCTACTTTCCTTTTAAGATGCAATGATAGAATTGTGAGCTGTTGGGATTCTTCATGTTTGCACACTTGTTCTGAAGTTTGCATTCCCCTGTTTGCTTTTAGGCCAATGCATTGGGATTGCTTCATTCAACATTTAAGACTGCTTGCGGCTAGTTCTACAACATAAAGCAATTTAAAAAATCTCTCTCCAGAGGCACTCTTGCAGTTGACATCTGATACGCGTCGAGTTCTATCTCATGCATGCAAAACGAGCATCATAGCAACAACTCGTATGTCATCTGCTGGTAACTTTAATGGTACAGTTCGTTCGTCCCTTTGGCTTCCCATAGACCTATATTTAGAAGATACAATGGACGGGTCACAAGTGAGAACTACCAGTGCTGCTGAAACTCTAACTGGTACAGTTTCACATAATAGTGGTACACAAGCTAATTATGTAAGTATGCATAAAGTTGCTGATCCAGATAGGTATTGCAGGTTTAGTGAAGGCTCTCCAGGCCCTAAATCAGACAACTTTGCAGGATGCATTACTTGGTTTGTGGACTGCAGCTTTGCGTCTTGTTCAGAGGGTAAGAGCTGGTTCAAGATACAAAAACATGTTATTTCTTCCCTAATTTATTCTCAAATCTTATCCAAGTTTTTTTCGTTTCTCTATTTTAGTAATGAATGAAGCTCTATTTGATGTTGCGTACCCATTTTACCATTTTCCATGAATGGTGAAACTGTTCCTCAGCTTGTTACCGTGTTATCCTTAACTGGCTCATACCCCCTGGAAAAAGTGGATCGGTTATTATTTCATGTTATTAGAAATAGACAAACACAGTTTTTTTCTGAATGATTTTGCTTATGACTTACTTCAGTTCATCGTAAATATCATAAGCCCAGTGCAAAGACTCAGAATCCTATTTGCCCCCATTGATTTGTATAAATTTGCACCCTTGTAAGAATTTACACTGTATAAATTAAATATTCTGATTTTTTACTTATGGTCTGCTCAGCAGAGGAATTCAATTGAGGGTCCTGTTCCTCGCCTTGATACTTGTTTATGTTTGCTATTGTCCATTGCAACACTTGCTGTAGTTAATATTGTTGAAGAGGAGGAAATTGTGTTGAATGGTGAAGCTAAACAAAGTTCTATCAGTCAGAGAAAACGTACTGATTCGTCTGTGGGAAAGCGTCGTGAAGACTTAGTTTCCAGCCTTCAGCGGTTGGTTGATTTCGAAGAGTTGTTGACTCCCCCACCACTTGTAAGTTCATTGGCTAATCAAGCTGCTGCGAAAGCAATGATATTCCTTTCAGGGGTTTCTGTTGGGAATGGGTGCCTTAACGACATGCCTGTGAATTGTTGTGAGTATACTTTTATGCTCTTTGTTATCAAGAATTATATTTCCAGGTTGTAGTTGTTTTGTAGGATGAATTTTGGCAAGTTTACTAGCACGAGTTTTTTATTTATTATTTTTTTAATTTTTTTTTATAGACAGGTGATTTTAAATTACATCTTTGTGATTGAATAAAATATTCCTTAGGAAGCCCGACTAAATCTTCCTAAGGAATATTACGATGATGTGCGTAATTTCTCGAGAACCAATTATTGGGTTTTCTTGAATCTTGCTCCTTTACGATTTTTCTTGATTTTGATGAAAAGGGTTTTGAAAAACGAGCGAAGGGTTTAGTAGCTACTGATCGATTTGAATTTAGGAATGGCAAGCGAGGCAGAGGGAGAAGACAAAGGAGTTGCAAAAGATGAGGCAAGCGGAAGAAGAGGAAGGAGAGAGAAAGGTTGACGAGTACCGTGACATCGGGCTTCGTCTGAAAGATTACCCAGACGAAGAACTTCGGAAGGCCAAGAAACTGGTTTCGAGTTTCATAAGATTCAGCTGAAGAAATCGAAGAGGTGTGTTTCCACTATATTATGTTAAAGGCTCGAGCTAGTGTTGGATTTATATTGTTATTTACTTACCTTTTGTTGCAGAAAATTATTGAATCTGCTGAGAGGGGTGATTTGACTGAACTAGTGCTGTTGGTGATATGTAACTGCCTTGAGCTCGCCCGGCGAGATGTGAGTTTGTAGTTTACGTTGCATCTTATGTATAGCTAGTTTGATTTGATATTACCGTTTCCACTGTTTTTCAATGTAATGTAGGAATCTTAAAAAATCATTTCAAATCCATTTTTTTAATCCCATTGTTAATAGCACGAAGGAGTTTGTAGCATACATGTGCATGACTGCATTTTAATTACTAAAAATGCCACATTTTTTCATAAAAACTTGAGGATTGATTCTGTATTTAACTTTACCACTTCATAAGCAAAAACAGTTTTTGTAGTTTTGAAACTTCTCTGGGTTTTTTGTAATATCCCAAAACCTAAGGGGTGTTTTTGTAATCAAGCCTCGATAATATCTAGGACAAGCCCATTTTAGCCTCACAAGTCGCAAGCCTTCCTCCATATGTTTTACTTCCTTACATCTCTTGTATCAGGATGAAAAGGATGCTATCAGAAGCCTCGATCTCTTGTACAGGAGGGTTGAGGTACACACCATTTCCGAGATTCTTGGGTTAAGTGCAAAAGCACCCTTTAGATTTGACATAATTGCAACAAAAATGTGACTCTAAATTCCAAAAATGCCCATGAGGTTTTATTTTGTATCGCATCTACCTCTTCAAAAGCAAAACATTATTTCAAAACCCCTCGTCTCATTTATACAAATAATATACTTTTCCGATTAGCCCCTTCATTTAAACATTAAAGTTTCTTAAGGGGTATTTCTGTAATATTGAAAGTTGCCTGATTCGTTTTGTAATTCTTTCAAACCTCAGGGGAATATTCTGTAATTATTCCTTCAGTATATTATATGTTCGACAAATTTTACCCAAAGCTTTTTTTTTTGTACGAGACTATGATCAACTTAAATTGTCCATCCTTATTTAGTTAAATATCTCATTATGTTTTAGACCGAGATTTCGAAACGGGAAGCTACTCCAGCAATGAAATTACTTAATGATATGTTAAATATGCACGACGGGTTTGATGATGAAAGCTGGCTCAAGTCATGTAAGAAGCTCATGGTCAACACTTTTCCCAGAGAAGATCCTTACAGCATTTTTGTAACACCTGGATTCGACATTGACAAGGTAAATATTAAATAATCACTCACGGTAAAGGCACAACTATTGGCTTGCTTCTTAATTAGTTATTTTAAAATTTTCGATTTTAGTAAATACCATGCCAGATTGATGAACTTCAGCTATGTGTTAATTGTTTATATACAAAATGTGAAGAAAGGAAAGGAAATTATTCTTAGTGATTAGTGATTACTTATTGATTTTTATTTCTCCTTAATGATATGGGAATTTTGGCGATTCACGTAGCATAAAGGGCCGATCAGACCAAACATTGAGGCCGATAATGTTCTTTTGAGGGTGGATTTCATAAGAGAAGTGGACCAACTTCTCAAGGAGATGGGCCGAGCATCAGGAAGCATCAAACACACAATCTTTCGATGCAGAATCTGTTGCTAGTCGGTTTAAACAGCAGGAGAAGCAACGGGCTATTCGTCAGGTTATAGATCTGTTGAATCTGGCCATTAACTTGACATGGTAGATTTACTTATGAGTTCTCTGGTATATAGCAATTAACTTTTACGATTTGTTTATTGAATCACACTTACATGATTTACAAGTCATAAATATATAAGCAATCATATTCCAAATCTTGATTCATCCAAATTTTGGATAAAATCGCACAAATGTTTTTCACATACGTCACTAATATCGACATTCTAATCCAGAGGTTCACCACGAGGAACTGGGGAAGTGAGCAGAACCAACGAATTGAACTCTCTCCCAAATGTAATAACAACCCTTATAAATATGCATATTTTGCTTATCCAAACATGACATCAGAAGTAGCACCGGCAGACGGAGCTTTACTGCTCCTCCGTGAACTTCGCTTGGTCGAAACAAGCAAATCATTATTCACCACGTCACCCTCTGTTATGGTATAAATTATCGATTCACTTCGATTTAATTTGGTTCTGATTTCTCTTTCAGCAGGTTAACAAGGAACACATGCATTTAAAAGGGAAAATATCTCTTTGGAGCTTTAAAGTTTAAACAAAGCCTGCCCAAAATTTGAATGTGGAATCTTTGTGTTATACATCAACTTGTAACCTTGTTTCATTTCATTATATGTGGATAAACTAGCCTATGGAGATGGTCTATCACCTATGTAGGTAGTCTTGAATTTCATCGGGTAAAACTGCAACATTTGCAGTTGGAATTGTTCAGAAAAAACTCAAAATTTGATACACACATCATTCTCGACATTCATTCTCATGCTCTGAAACTCTTAACTAGTTAATCATTATTATTATTTTTATTATTATAAAAGGTGATTGTGACTTGGATATCGACAACTTTGATTTCCAAAGCAGGTTCTTTTAATTTTTCTTTTATTTTGTATCGACCGATGACCATTTTCTTTCTTTTGAATCTTCTGCTTATTTACTCAATTGTGTTATGACTTATGAGCCATCTAAACTGTTTTTTCCTCAACATGTTTCTGCTGCTGTGATCCGTAATGCGCTTGTGTTGCTTGAACACGCAATTTTTGCCTGAAAGTTCTCAATCTACCATGTGAATGTGGGCACTGTTGGACTTCTGGGATGGAGCGGATGGTCTTAAATTGCAATATATATAGTGGGTTTTACACATCACCCCTCATGGTTTCAGGGACCCATAAGGCGACAAATGATCCAAAGAACAATCATTTAAATTGCGAATTGAGATGTTGGTTATATATTCAGGGGCGGATCCACTTGGAACCAAGGGGATCTTAAGCCCCCCCTGAAAAAAAAAATCCTTTATATGATTTCCTTTTTTTTTTTTGAAAAAATATATTTTACTTAAGCTTAGCCCCTACTAAAATGTGTGTATATATACATATAGTATATAAAAATATTTTCAGCCCCTACTACCATTTTTTTCTGGCTCCGCCCCTGTGTATATTAGTATGGAAGTGTTTCTGTTTACAAGTATGTACATCTCTTTGCTTAATTAATGTCTGCCAGAGCTCATTTTTTAATGTAAATAGGAGGATCGATATTGATTTCCGGATTGAAATTTTCATTTGAATTAATGAGAAAAGAAACAGAAAAAAGGGATGATACAGATCCTGAGGAATAATGAGATCACAATTGATTAACTCCATGGAAATCGGATCATTCATTTTGCAGACTAGCTTTGATGTCTGCATGCAAGGAAGCAAGAAAGCGCTTGAGACATCTGTTATAGACGCATGGTCTTTCTAGCTGAACCAGGTGACCTGCTTTCTTTATGCCTTCAAATGTTGCATTCTCTCCTAGCTGCCTGTGTCATTATTCTTATTATTAAATAAAAAAATACTTGAGTAAGCTTCTTACTGTTTCATCTTCTGAGCAAGTTCCAGTTTAAATATTTGATCGTTCTCGCCCCACAGAAGATGAATTCTCTGTCAGATGAAGATGCATGCATGATATTTAACTTGATGATCTATGTGTGTGTGTGAGAGAGAGAGAGAGTGTGTGTGTACCTGGGTAAAGTCGAGGATGGTAGTGTCTTTTGGGTGCTCACCACGAGCCCCTGTAGTAGCTCAGCCCTTTCTTTTCTGTTGTTGAACATCACCTGTTTATCAAGCATCAGATAAGTAATTCATATTAATTAAATTGAAATAAATTTGGTAAATAGATTTTGTAGTGCTTGTTTTTGTTTTTAGGAAAGTGTGATTGTTTCTTTGGGTCGGGGGAGTACGATATTGTTATAGATGTCAAATTATGTCTGGAAATTAGATAGTGCTATACTGCTATGCAATGATAAAGAAAACAGACCTCAACGAAGTCCCTGTGAAGGCGATCTGGAAACCAGAGCTTCTTATGCGCGGCGACTTTTAGAAGCGCCTTACAACCCTCCACCGACGTCGGCAGCAGAAGCTCTGATGACGACGAAAACCCTTGCTCCCCGAGCGTGGCGCTACTGATTGAGTCTTTCATCGCCAGTATCGACCCCGAAACCACCACCGCCTACACCAGCTCTGGCCACATCTCAGCCCCTTGGCCAGGCACTCGGCCTGGAACACAAGTGTGATTGTTGGTTTTTTGGTGGAATTGTGTGTGAAGTGTCAAGTGTTTGGTTTGGGTTATGCATTCTTAAAGAGGTATAGAAAATAGAGTTTGGTGTATGGTTTTTATGGGTCATCAAACCAATTGGAAGTCATCGTCCTCTGTTTTTCATGGAACAATTTTTCAAGAGGTGAAAAATGAAATAAATGGGTCACTTTCGTTGACGTTGAATCTTTCCTTTTTGAATTTAACTCGATAGTTAGGAGTAGTATTGATAAATACTTATAAAATTTTATTTTATTTTATAATATAATAAATTAATAAGTAGCTAAACAAGTAACAAACTCTCCATTAGCTACAAAGAAGTCAGTCGAATATAAGATGGGATAGAGAAACTTGCTGCATAACCATTACAAGTACGTACTGATACAGTGCATTTTGATGTTTATTTTACACATTCATTTTGTAGCTTAATCAGCTTTGATATATGGAAGCAAGAAAGCGCTTGAGACACCTATTATAAACGCTTCACCTTTCCAGATGAACAAGGTGACCTGCTTTCTTTATGCCTTCAAATGTAAACTTCTCTCCTAGCTTCCTGCGTGCACGCAGTATTATCATCATCAATCGTCATCATTTTTATTGATTTATTGTTGAATAAATAAATATACAGTAGCTAGATAGCTAGCTTGATTAAGTTTCCTTACTCTTCCATGTTCTGAGCAAGTTCTAGTTTGAATATTTGATCGATGGATTCTCTGTAAAATGAAGCGCGCGTGTGGGTATTAAATTCGATCAACTTTATATTTGTGTGTGTACATTGTATACACTTATATACATGGGTAAAGTTGGGGATGGTAGTGTCTTCGGGATCGAGCCCTTGTAATAGCTCGGCTCGTTCTTTTCTGTTGTTGAACATCACCAGTGCAGGCTACCAATAATAAGTAATTTATGTGCGTACTTACTCTTTTCGTTCCATGGTTGATGCACCACGACGGGTTTCGCTGGCTTGTCGGCAGCGTCGGTGGGGGTTTTGTTGACGGTCTCCGATGGTGGGCCCCATATGTGCATCACGGTGCCGTCGCGGATTTCGACGACCTGCGGGACAATGCCGGCCATTTTCATGAGCGGGCGCAGAAGGAGGCTCTCGGCTGCTACGAAATTTGGCATTTTGATATTATGAAAGAGAGTTAGAGAGGTACACACGTAAATAATAAAAATAGAGTTGGTGTATGGTTTTAAAGTTCGTTTGATCTTATTTCGTTATGTTATCAAACCAAGCTTGAATACGTTCTTTCATTCCGTAAGCTCCGTTTTAGCTTGAGTCAATTAGTACAGATACACTAAAATTTATTTAAATATATCAAACAGCTTGGCTAAAGACTTTTCAAGCCTGCTAATTAAACAAATTTGTTTCAACTTTTTTTAAGGTTGATCAAATTACTATCTTGAACAAAATTATGCCCCTAGCTTCTATGAAGAAGTAGCCTGTTTAGTTTTTCACTTTTAAATGTTGAATAACCGAGATAGGTTTTAAAAGACCGCCCTTTGAAATCCTGACAAGCAAATGTGTATGTAATATGAATATTTTCTTTTTGTCGTCGTTATAAGAATTCAAGCTTTATTAGTTAACCTCTATGGTGTACTTATGGTGTTATGGTACCTTCAATCTTACAATAGCACTACAGAAAACCTTGAAAATTTTATTACATCGTAAAGAACTTTCAACTCATTCAGTTAATTTCTTTTGTTTACAGGAAAGCTTCCATGAAAAAGATTATTTAATTTATCGTTACCATGCAAAGCGATTCCTATATTTGTGCATGATCAAGAACTATTTTAAAAAAATCTCTGATGGTCCAAGATGTAAAATGGTCAGCTTTTCATAACGAGGCGCGCAAGCCTGTATTGGTTGTTTATCCAGGTCTTGTTTCTCCACACTATACAGCCTCATCTGTCGTTTTAGTTATCATTTGTATTTTCCTCAGAAGTTACTGATAAACCGGCTCTTTTATTTGTTTCAGTTGCACGATTATCAGATGACACTGTAGTAACCCTGAAAATAATCCCCACAGCACCTTCTCTATTTGCCTTATCAAAACTGAACTTTGAGAGGAACAATATCCGCTCTTTGAGTCAAGGTACTCTATATCTAATTATCTATTCGTTATTGTTTATCTCATCCAGCCGTACTTTTGACTTAATTTGATTGTATGATCTTAAATTTCCACGATTGCGTCTTTTTAGAAGCTACACCTATGTACAACAGCAGCATTCTGGACTCCAGAAATATTACTTTTGTAATATTGCAGCTACCTTTCCCTTTTTCTAAAGCAAGGAAATTTATTTTTGGTTTGATGATTTATATAGGTTTGGGCTCGGAAGAGTTCTTTATTTGTTCACGACTGCTTAAGTGGTTTCCTGATCACTGTCATTGTGGCATACATTGCATCAAATTCTGGTAATATCGAATCAATAGTTCGATGAATGCCATGCAGATTTTGCGCATCACAATGGACTTCATTGGTATGGCTTGATTCATTATGTCTCCCAATAGTAAATGCATCTAATTTAAGTATTGCAAATTTAACTTCCATTTTTAACGGACTGTTGATTGCTAGATATCATATTTCTTCCATTGGCACTGACATTGTATTGTCACCCTTCAGTTTTCGAATGCCTACAAATTTAGTTATCCAATCATGCCTTAACTCTTACCAATGTTTTATTAATCTCTTCTAATATAACGGACTGTTGATTGCTAGATATCATATTTCTTCAATTGGCACTGACATTGTATTGTCACCCTTCAGTTTTCGAATGCCTACAAATTTAGTTATCCAATCATGCCTTAACTCTTACCAATGTTTTATTAATCTCTTCTAATATAACGGTTTCATTTCTGACAGCCAATTCCAAGGTGTGGGACAGCGGACTATTCTTTCAAACTGAAGGCAAAATAGGTATTTCAAATAAGGTATATTTGTGTGTTTTTATTGCCATGGAAGTAATCTCTTTTTTATTTCAATTGGTTGTTGTTTGGTTATTCAATTCTTAGTCATCCTTTTATTTTTAGCAAGTGAGATACTTAGATAAGAGATTTTTCACTTATTTAAATAAAAATAATATGCCCTAGTGCTCTCTAAGAGATACAAATGGTTATGGGATCTCAAATATATGGAAATAAGGAGTTTCTTGCTCGTCAAATATATCCATGTCATCCTGTCTTGCAGCTACTTTAATTCCTTTGGAAGATATATTATTTTGAAAACCTTCATCTCAAGTCCTTGACTCCTTGTTATCGGGTTTTGGGTCTTTATGCTAATAATACTCACAAATTCTTCCTTTATATTGCCACGCATTACTTTCTTTGCAATTGTAGTATTTATCCTGGGACTTCTAAATTGCAGGACAAGAAGATCCGATTTCAGTCATTTCCAATGATCATTTGTGAATCATTTGCTAACTAAAATATGGCATTTCGAATGTCAGCAAATGGTTTCCAAGAGGATCTTTGAATGTTTTGCTTATAGTTCTAGCATCTTTTGTACTGTTCATATTCTTGCAAACTTGGTACTGGATGATTCTGCATTTAGCTCCGTGATGCTGCTGCTCTGGCACTTGCTTGCATGAGTAAATGTAATGGTGGAGGTTTTGATGAGATCTTCGTGACCACTATAGATTACCCTGCCAAATATGACTATTGCATAAGGTACATCATGATAAATATATAGACATGTGTGTGTGTACATTATAATTACCTGCAATCTAATTAGCACAATTTCTTCCCGCACATTCTCCTTTTAGATTAAACTTGAAGGACAACCATGATTTCCATGTTTTTCTGGGTTTTGCTCGGATGATGAATGTTGGAGGTCTTACGAGCGGAAGGTACTTGGCATCATGGATCAAGCGTTGAATGGGAGAACTAAGCTCATTCGTGTAATCTGGAGGAATATTTCTTCTGATTGCATCTTTGAGAATGTATGATATATTTACAGATAATTAGCATTGTATATTTCATTTATCATACCTCAGGTGGATCTTAAACTCCAACTCGGTGTAAAATTTTCAATCTTTAGGGTTTATCCGGACTGGATGAAGAAGCTATGTTTATAGGAGTCACCATTGGATCTCTGGAGTACGCTTTTAAACAGGCAATCATCGGTCCAAGTCCTGAAGACAAAGATAAGGTGTTTTACTTTTTCTCCCGTCGTCTGATTATAAAAATTACTTTAGGTACCTGTCCAATTTCTAATGTATTCACATATTGCAATAGGCTCTGGAATTTAGAAAGTTCTGGGGAGATAAATCTACACTAAGATGGTTCCGTGATGGTAAAATTGCTGAAGTTGTAGGTGAGTATTTGTAATTTTCACATACCTTGGTATTGTCTGTGGCCGCTATTTTATACCTCACACGCTGTATTTTGTTGACGTATTATTATAAAAGAAATAACCGAACATGTCCTAATGCGTCATCTATCTCTTCAGAAACAAAACATCATTCCCATTGTTGATCAACTTGATTTTGTGCTTCGTCATGGCAATAGAGGTATTTATAGGATATTTGGTTCTTGGTTATTCTCGTCATTATTTGTAGAATCCGAGGACGGCTCAAACTTCTGATGTCGGGTTTATGTGTTTCAGATCCAATATCATTCTCCCAAAATTTGTTGAAGGCATATGAGGACCTATCAAAGCTTTTTGCGACATCTGGACGACATTCCTTTGAAGATATCCAGCGTGCAACCTCTGGATTCAGGTTTCCTTTATTCCCCGCAAATTGTTTTCCCACTCCTACCATCACAAAATCACATTAAAGCCTTTAGTATGAATGTTATTTCACCTTTGGAGCTGAAGTTCATTAACACATCAGTAGAAATTGTAAACTGAAATAAGCTAATTGTCGTTTGTTTCTTTGAATATCTCTGTCACCACTTTGAATATTGGAGACTGGATGGTTCAAGCGGTTGGACCGGAAACCAGTCACCTCAAAATATCATCTTCCAAAACCAGTCAAACCGGTTTAACCTAACAAATTTTTAAATATTTCGTATTCTGATGTAATACAGTATGATATTCTTTTAACATAAAAACATTCATGAGATATTTTGTACATGTATCTATTATTTTGTCAATTAATTTAGTCAACTATATTAATTTTAATTTTCTAAATATGGTTTCAGATATTTTTACATTAAGTTTTTACTTTAAATATTATATATTTAATATATATATATAAATTAAAACCACAGTTTCAACTTTTGTTGAACCCTTGATTCCTTGAACCTATAGCTTCACCTGTTTGGATGTGCTTTATACTTACCAGTTGCCAATGCTACAACTTTTAGGTTGACATCTGTGTTTCCTCCTGTACCACATCCATTAGCACACAAAGAAGGCAGTCGAGTAAAATTGGAGAAACTTACTGGGACCTGCATACAACCACTAGAAGTAATGATACAGGTAAGAATCACTGATTATATATATTTTTGTTTATTCATCAATGTTTTCCAGGGAACGGTTTCTGACTTGCTTATAGCTTGAAGGTTCTGGAAACTGGCCTTTGGATGAGCTTGCTATGGAGAAGACCAAGTCTGCATTCCTTCTCCAAATTGCAGAAAGGTTTGTTGACATTTTTTGGGGATAAGAAAACACACCAGAAAATCAATAATTTATTTGACTGTATTGCTTGGATTGCATGTACAGCTGCGGAAGACGATTTTGATGTTTTCATGTCTGGATATGCATTTCGACTAAAAGTTTTGCACGAGAGAGGTTTGGGCTTGGTGAAAAGACGAGGTTTTTTTTCCTGGTCTATTACCCCATCTCGTGTGCCACTACTGTTTAACATCCTAATGAGCAAGACCTTGTATTTTTTTCGTAGGAGGTGCCCCGAATCACTGTATCACCCGCTTGAAGGAGATCCCGAGGGCTGTTCTGTCAACCAAACAACCGATAAGTTTCTCATGCGGATTTATAAACAGAAAAAGCACAATGAGTGAATACAAGTTGATCGGATCAAACCTCGTCTTGGATCATAATATCGTGATTCGATCGAGTTGTTCCTCCCCCATCACTACTACTAAGCTTCTCCTTATCGGGGGCTTTCGCATTTCCCCTTTCTATGGGAACAATCTGCCATGTGAATCCAGAATTCACCACACCACATAGTAAATATAATTAATTACCAGTTCAATTGAAATACTCTAATTCTCAGAACCAATTTTAATTTCATTTAACTATACTAAAAAAACGAGTGAGGGTTGAGAAATTATCGAGGAAATAGGGTTTAATTTTCTATTTTACAATATTTATAGGTCCACGTACGTGATCATGCATTATGTAGAAGTAAATAGTATGAATAAATATGTGCTTCAACGTGTGTCCATTTGCATGCCTACTATATTAGCACTCCAAGAGACATCCACACATTATTTCATAACACTCCTCCTAGGATGTCCGTTATTCATTTTCGTATTTCTCCTCTTGATTCAAGCATCGCTTTTATATTTCGTTTTCAATTATTAAGTAAAAAATCGGAGGGAAAACTTTAGTAAACGAAATTTTATTTAATAGGCCCCACTAAAATCCAGTAGTCTTAGAACAATTAACTGCCATTTGTAATGGGGTAATGATGTTTACACCTCAAGAATTACTTCGCACACCCTTAAGATCCTTAGGATTAGTGCCCCTTCTTTAATTTACTTTAATACCCTTTTTACACAAATTATCTTACTTTTTCTTCCTTAGGATTAGTGCCCCTTCTTTAATTTACCTTAATACCCTTTTTACACAAATTATCTTACTCTTTCTTCCTCGTTCTTTTCTCTTTTTTTTCTTTATTCTTCCCTTTCTTCTTCCTTCTACTCTACTAACTTCAAAACAAAAAAAATATTTCAATGAAATTTCAAAGCCACTCAAATAGAGAGAAGTACTGCAAGATTTAAAGATATAAATTCTAATAAGAAGTTTAATTTTTTATATTATTAATTTATTTCTTTTTTGTTTAAATTGTAGAGACGTGACCTTTTTTTAGTTGGACAAACAGCTCCAAGACATTTTCAAACTTCCCGGGATGAGCATGTTCTGAAATCAGAGAGTTCCAAGAAACCATGGTTGGTTCAGGAATTTCGGCAAACAGTTGATGAGCATCGCGCAGAAAATCGAACCGAATGTAAAAAGTGACGTGAGATGTAGTCATGTAGAGACGAAAGGTTATAGATGAACCAAAATTTCACAATGTGGGTAGAAAGGTGCGCTCTAATCTCAATGCGAGAAGAGGCCGAAACTTGAAACTTGTATCAGCGCCGATCGAGTATATATTTATTTTACAAAAACAAAATTGGTGTTGTTACTTTGTAATACGGAGTATTATTTTATCAAATGACAAGTTTGGAATTTTACATTAAAAATTAAAAAAGAAAAGGGTGTGGAGAGTAATTCTTGAGGTTTAAACATCATTACCCTTTGTAATGACCAGTGCTCCCCTCCCCGCATCGGGATTTCTTAATCTCCACCAGAGCATTACTGATGTAATGACACCTTAAACTCCATAGTTATTCTTGGCCCAAGTCACACAACGAGGCCCAAGTCACCCCTTCATTTTCGGCTCATTGTTTTCCTGGTAAAATTACTAAAATATCATCTCGGAAGATAAGATGGCTCCTATAGTCCTGTGTGAAAGTTGAGTGAAAGCGAAGGATAATCTTGAGATGAACTGAATCACCCGAAACCCCGAATCATTGTATCACCTGTTTGAAGTAGATCCCGAGGGTTGTTCTGCCAACCAAACAACCGGTAAGTTTCTCGTCTCGTCTGCTGTGTAACCTTGTAGAAATCTTTGCATAATATGTTGGATTTGAATCTAATTTCGAAGAATTGGAGACATGCAAGTATTTTTGCACTTTTTTTGGGAATTGGAGACATGCAAGTAACTTTATCTATTTGGTTTAATTACATTGTTCTGGTATGGTGTGTTTTAATTAGGATCCTTGTGAAGATTTATTTTTCCTGCATTTCTTCCTGGTTGGTTTGAGATACTGAATTTTGATTTTTATTGGTAGGTAATTAATCAAGATGAGATGGTGATTTTGGTAATCGGTTTGTTGATTGTGTTTCCATATTGCAATATGATTTAGAGTTGTTGCTTCTCTGATCTTTATTATCCTCCGGCGATGCAATATAAGGGACACTAGGTTGGAAAGGGAATTAAGTCGTGTCTCCTTCCACCGTTCCTATGCTTGAGCTGACCCTACTGTCGAACCCACCATCAATGAAGTCTTGTAATCACTCGTGGCACGAATTATGGTCATTTTGTAGTTCCTATGATAAACATTGAATTTTCTTTAATTAAAGTTAGTCAAAAGAATAGTATTTTTTATGTATTTTTTATAGTATCAATATCTAAAGTATTTTTTTATCTAAAATTCTCTAAATTAATAGTATAAATTATTTATGTATATAAATGTTTGTCATTGGATCAAAATAACTACTATATACTTAAAATTCTATAAATTAACATATACTATTTTAAATTAATTAACCAAAAAATCTAATTAAATAGGACTTAATGTTTGCTATAATAATTACTTGCTATTCTCCCAAGGAAATCTTGAGAAATCGTCAAGGAAATCGCGTATAATATTATTTTAAAATAAAGATTATGGCTGAGGAAATCGCGTATAATATTATTTTAAAATAAAGATTATGGCTACTAAATAACATAAATAAAAAAAAAGCAATGATTAATTTATCTCCATCTTTCGTATTAAAAAAATTTGATAACATCTTTCGTACTATTTCAAATTTTATTACTAAGTAGGCTCTAAAATAGTTTTTTTAACCTCTAAAATATATAATAAAATAAAATATAATAAAATTTTATCTCTAAAATTTATAATAAAATAAAATAAAATTTTATCTAATAATAATGATGAAAAAATAATCTTTTATAAAAATTAAAGCAATAATCATAATCTCACCATGTTCCCCGAGTTAAGTTACGAAAAACAATTTTGAAAGAAAAGAAAACATTCTCTCCAATAACATATTTTTTAACAAAAGAAGATACTTTTTATATGTATATGAAGTTTTAATCAACTTCAATTCAAAACTTACCTTTATACTAAACTCTATTTTTGCAAGTCATCAATTTTTGAACTCAAAACTTCAATTCAAAACTTACATTTATACTAAACTCTATTTTCGCAAGTCAAAAACTTTTGAACTCAAACTTTAACGTACGAAAAATTGAATGCTTGAGTTGGCTATTATTTTTAATATTAATTTTTTTTTTATTAATAATTAGTAACTTTCCCAAACTAATAGTTACATTTCTTTTACAATTTACAAATGAAATGTGATCATTAGTTTGGAACGGAAATAGTATTTAATACAATGTCCAAACTCGACTTGTTATGTACGAGTTGCTCGACTCATTTGCAACAACCTTATTCAAAATGAGGCAAAACAAGGATTGCAAACAAGTCCAGAAAAAGGACTTGGGGGTTGAAATAATTAGGTCCGAAATAATTAGGTCCATTTTGCAATGCTCCCAAGTGTCTCCTACTCATAATTCTCTCATTTTCACATGGGTTGAGCCTCACGATCCCACAGAGCCTTTGAACAACGTTTGATAAATGTACATGTTGGAAAAATATAGTGTTGGCCCATTCCTTAAATCAGTTGCAGCCGGCCCAGTAGAGTGCTAGCCCAGTTTCACTTATATCAGCCCACTGCCTCAAGCCCATCTGTGCAGCCCGTTGTGATTAAT